>PVJN01008547.1:10890-64686 GCA_004026805.1 Lasiurus borealis | reverse complement strand
GTTTTCCTCCCATCCCTTGGCATTTCTTCTAGATTTCCTTTTGGAAGATTTGGGCATGTCCTAGGCTCTACCTTAAGATCTCTGCCTACTCTCCGTCCCAGGGGGAGCTCACAGCTTTACAAGCCATCTGCATCCTAACAATTTCCATGTGTGTCTCTTACTCCAGCCTCCTTTTTTTCTTTTCTTCTTGGAACTTGTTTACTTTTTAAAATATATTTTTATTGATTTCAGAGAAGAAGGAAGAGGGAGAAAGATAGAACATTAATGATGAGACTCATTAATTGGCTGCCTCCTATACACCCCCCACTGGGAATTGAGACCCCAACCCAGGCATGTACTTTGACCAGTAATTAGACCTTTATCTCCTGATTCATAGGTCAATGCTCAACCATTGAGCCATGCTAGCAGGGCCCGGCCTCTATTCTTTTTTATTTTTTAAATCTTTATTGTTGAAAGTATTACATACGTCCATGCCCTTTTTAATTTCATTGATCCCTATTGCCCATCCCCCCACCTCTTGTCCCAGACCTCCATCACTCTATTGTCTGTGTCCATATGTTATGAATATATGTATACAAGTTCTTTGGTTGGTATCTTCCCACCTACTCAACCACCCCACCTTTCCTCTGAGATTTGGCAGTCTGTTCCATGCTTCTATCTATGTCTCTGGATCTATTTTGTTCAACAGTTTCTTTTGTTCATTAAATTCCACATGTGAGTGAGATCATATGATACTGACCTTTCTCTGATTGGCTTATTTCACTTAGCATAATACCCTCCAGGCCCCTTTATACTGTCTCAGAGGGTAGGAGATCCTTCTTTTTCATTGCTGCATAGTATTCCATGGTATAAATGTAGCACAACTTTTTATCCATTCATCTATTGATGGGCATTTGAGCTGTTTCAAGATCTTAGCTATTGTAAATAACATGCTATGAACATAGGGTGCATATATTCTTTCTGATTAGGCTTCTTAGGATATAGTTCTAGAAGTAGGATCACTGGGTGAAATGGAAGTTCCATATTTAATTTTTTGAGGAAATTCCATACTGTTTTCCATAATGGTTATACCAGCCTACATTCCCACTAGCATAGGGTTCCCCTTTTCCACATCCTTGCCAGCATTTGTCATTTCTTGATTTATTGATGGTAGCCATTCTAACAGGTGTAAGGTGATACCTCATTGTCATTTTAATTTGCACCTCTCTGATGATCAGTGAGTTTGAGCATTTTTTCATATGTCTCTTTGCCATCTGTATGTCCACTTTGGAGAAATATCTATTTAGGTCCTTTGCCCATTTTTGTTTGTTTTTTTGTTGTTGTTAATCCTCATCTGAGGATATTTTTTTCCATTTTGTTGATGGTTTATTTTGCTGTGCAGAGCTTTTTCTTTTGATGTAGTCCCATTTGTTTATTTTCTCCTTACTTTCCTTTGCCCTAAGATATGTATCTGTAAATATATTGCTATGAGAGATGTCTGAGTTTTTGCTGCCTATGGTTTCTTCTAAGATTTTTATGGTTTCACATCTTATATTTAAGTTTTTCATCCATTTTTGGATTTATTTTTGTGTATGGCATACATTGATGGTCTAGTTTCTTTCCTTTTCTTTTTCTTTTTTTTATGTATCTGTCCTGTTTTCCCAACACCATTTATTTAAGAGACTGCTCCTGCCTCCTTTATCAAATATTATTTGAGCATAATGGCTTGGGTTGATTTCTGGGGTCTCTGTTCTGTTTCATTGATCTACATGCCTGTTCTTGTGCAAATACCAAGCTATTTTGATTTCAGTAGTTTTGTAGTATAACTTGTTATCTGGTATTGTGATTCCTCCAACTTTTTTCTTCTTTCTCAAGATTACTGTGGCTATTCAGGATCTTTTTTGTTTCCAAATAAATTTTTGGAATATTTGCTCTATGTGAAATATGCTGTTGATAACTTAATAGGGATTGCATCAAATCTATAAATTGTTTTGGGTATAGGAACATTTTAATGATGTTAATTCTACCAATCCATGAACACATTATATTCTTTTTTTAAAATTTCTTAATTGATTAAGGTATTAAATATGTGTCCTTATCCCCCCATTATCCCCTCATCCTCCCATTCATGCCCTCCCCTGCCTGTTGTCTGTGTCCATTGGTTAGGCTTATATGCATGCATACAAGTCCTTTGGTTGATCTCCCCCCCCACTTCCTTCTCACCTCCCCTACCTTCCCTCCGAGGTTTGATGGTCTGATTGATGTTTCTCTCTCTCTTGATCTGTTTTTGTTCATCAGTTTATGTTGTTCATTGTATTCCATAAATGAATGAAATCATGTGATATTTATCTTTCTCTGACTGGCTTATTTCACTTATTGAAAAAATATTTATCTTTCTCTGACTGGCTTATTTCACTTAGCATAATGCTCTCCAGTTCCATCCATGCTGTTATAAATGTTAAGAACTCCTTTTTTTTTTTTTTTTTTTTTTTTTTTTTTTTTTTTTTTTTTTTTTTTTTTTTTTTTTTTTTTTTTTTTTTTTTTTTTTTTTTTTTTTTTTTTTTTTTTTTTTTTTTTTTTTTTTTTTTTTTTTTTTTTTTTTTTTTTTTTTTTTTTTTTTTTTTTTTTTTTTTTTTTTTTTTTTTTTTTTTTTTTTTTTTTTACCACAGCATAGTATTCTATTGTGTAGATGTACCACTGTTTTTTAATCCTCTCATCTGCTGATGGGCACTTTGGCTGTTTCCAAATCTTAGCTATTCTAAATTGTGCTGCTATGAGCATAAGGGTGCATATATATTTTTTTTCTGACTGGTGTTTCTGATTTCTTGGGATATATACCTAGAAGTGGTATTACTGAGTCAAATGGGAGTTGCATTTTTAACACAGTATATTCTTCCACTTATTTATATCTTTCTCTATCTCTTTTTTCAACATCCCATAGTTTTCTGAATATAAGTCTTATCTCCTTAGTGAATTTTATTCCTAGGTATCTTAATTTTTTGTTGCTATGGTAAATGGAATTGTTCGTTTAGTTTATCTTTTAGAGAATTCATTATTGGCATATAAAAATGCCATTTATTTCTGGATGTTAGTTTTGTATCCTGCTATATTGTCGAATTCCTTTATTAAATCTAGTAGTTTTTTGGTAAAGTTTTTAGGGTTTTCTATGTACAATATCATGTCATCTGCAAATAATGAGAATTTTACTTCCTCCTTTCCAATTTGGATGCCTTTTATTTCTTCTTGTCTGATTGCTGTGACTAGGACTTCCAATATTGTGCTAAATAAGAGTGGTGAAAATGATATCCCTATCTTGTTCCTGTTCTTAGGGGAAATGGTTTTAGATTTTGCCCATTAAGTATTATATTCACTCTAGGTTTGTCATATATTACCTTTATTATGTGGAGGCATGTTCCCTCTATTCCCAGTTTGCTGAGCATTTTTATCAAAAATGGGTGTTGGATTTTAGTGAATGCTTTGTCTGCATCTATTGATATGATTATGTGATTTTTGCCTTTCAACTTGTTTACATGATGTATCACAGTTATTGATTTGTGAATATTGTACCAAGCTTGCATCCCTGAAATAAATCCCACTTGGTCATTGTGTAAGATCTTTTTTTAAAATTTAATAAACCTTTATTGTTCAGATTGTTACAATTGTTCCTCTTTTTTCCCCCAAAGCTCCCCTACACCCAGTTCCCACTCTACCTTCTGTCCTTACCTTCCTTCCCATTGTCCTCGTCCATAGGTGTAGGGTTTTTGTCCAGTCTCTCCCTGAACCCTCCTCACCCTTTCCCCCTGAGAATTGTCAGTCCACTCCCTTTCTATACCCCTGATTCTATTATATTCACCAGTTTATTCTGTTGATCAAATTTTTAATTCACTTAATTTTTAGATTCACTTGTTGATAGATATGTATTTGTTCATAATTTTTTATCTTTTACTTTTTTCTTCTTCCTCTTCTTAAAGAGTGCCTTTTAGCATTTCATATAATACTGGTTTGGAGTTGATGAACTCCTTTAGCTTTTTCTTATCTGTGAAGCTCTTTATCTGCTCTTCAATTCTGAATGATAGCTTTGCTGGATAGAGTATTCTTGGTTGTAGGTTCTTGCTATTCATCACGTTGAATATTTCTTGCCACTCCCATCTGGCCTGCACAGTTTCTGTTGAGAAATCAGCTGACAATCGTATGGGTGCTCCCTTGTAGGTAATTAACTGTTTTTCTCTTGCTGCTTTTAAAATTCTCTCTTTGTCTTTTGTTCTTGGTATTTTAATTATGATGTGTCTTGGTTTAGTCCTCTTTGGATTTTTTTTAAATAGGTTTCTATGTGCTTCCTGGACTTGTAAGTGTATTTCTTTTACCAGATGTGGGAAGTTTTCAGTCATTATTTCTTCAAATACGTTTTCAATATTTTGTGCTCTCTCTTCTTCTGGCACCCCCACAATTCTGATGTTGGTACGCTTGAAGCTGTCCCATAGGCTCCTTACATTATCTTCACATTTTTGGATTCTTTTTTCTTCTTGCTTTTCCAGTTGAGTGTTTTCTGCTTCTTTATATTTCAAATTTTTGCCTTGATTTTTGCCTTCCTCTAGTCTGCTGTTAGGTCTCTGTATAACATTTTTTTATTTCAGTCAGCATATATTTAATTTCTAGTTGGTCCTTTTTCATCTCCTCTTGAGTCCCACTAAATTTATCCATCTTTTCTATGATATTCTTGAAAAACCTATAACCATGGTTTTGAACTCTATATCCAGTCGTTTGTTTTCCTTCATTTCTTTTGATTGTGATCTCTTCCTTGGTTTCTGCATTTTCACTATGCTGGGAGAACTGTGTTGGATTCAGCCTTATGATACAAGGCTTGCAAAACTGCAAAAGCCTCTCTGTTGAGCTTGGGATGGGTGGAGTCTCAGGGCTTAAGGGACTGCCTTGCCTTCCAGTTGGTTCTGCCCTCCACAGCCCCTGGGTCTCGTGTGTCTCTGGATAATCACTGGAATGGTCCCTGTGGGCGTGTACAGTGCCTTTAGACCACTGCCTTTCCAGCTCCCCTGCGCTCTGGGACCATATGAGTATGAGTCCCCAGGATTTCATCTGAAACTGGGGTTTAGTGGAGTTAGAAGTGATGCAGTTGGGGAGCTCTGTCTCCCGCCCACTCGTGAAAGCCAGTGGCACAATTAGCAGTAGGTCTTCTGCGTGCAGTGCTGTGCGTGCCACCAGACCTCCGCCCCTCTGCGGCTGCGGCTCCCCTAAATTTCCGTGCACTTCTCCCTTTCCACAGTCCAAACACCCCCGTATGAGTTTTGGCTGGACCTGGGGTTCAGTGCTGTAGGATAAGGGACTCAATGCAGTTGGGAGTCTCTGTCTCCCTCCTGCCAGAGAAAGCCAGCCAGGTACTCCGGTACCCATTTTCTCCACGCGCTTGTCTCCGTACCTCAGCTTTTTGCAGCTCCTCTGGGTCTCTGTGAGCCCCTCTCTTCCCTTCTAGTTGTAGAATTTCCACTCAGGCAGCTTTCCTGTGGCTCTGGATAATGTCTTTTAGTTGTAATTTTGAAACTGTTGTGTGAGGAAGCAGTGTAGGTGTTTACCTATGCCACCATCTTGGATTCTCTCCTCAACCTTCCTTCTTAAGGGAAGACTTGTGATTTCCATTTTCAATTTGACATCTCCAAGTGATGTTAATTAGGTACCACAGACTTGTCCAAAACAGAACCCCTGATTTTTCTTCTAAACCCCTCTCAGAAATCAACCCGACTCCTCAAAAGATATCCTAATTCACTTTTCCTCTTTATCTTCTACATTTGCTCTATCCAGTTGATCTGCTGATGTTTCCTACAGAGCATATCCTGAACATGTCCACTTCTTTACATTTTCTCCTATAACCACTGAGTCAGTGCTGTCATTAATTCTCACCCAGAGTATTATCATTGCTCCCTATTTGGGTCTCCATGCCTATCAGTCCTCTGCACTACAGTTAGAAGATCTCTTCTATACACATGCATCAGGTCACTTCTTTGCTTTGTGCTTTAAACCCCCTGTGACCTCTGTAACTGGTTGAATTTTGTTTCCTTCCCCAGATTTGCATGGTGAAATACTAACCCCTAACACCACAGAATGTGACCTATTTGGGAATAGGGTAGTTGAGACTATAATTAGTTAAGATGAGGTTACACTGTAGTAGAGTGGGCTCCAATAGGACTGATGTAACATAAAAAGGAGAAGTTTGGAGGAACCAAGATGGCAGCATAAGTGAATACCTGAATTTGCTGTCTCGCACAATTACATTAAAACTACAACTAAAAGAAAAAATGGATATCATCCAGAACCACAGGAAAGCTGGCTGAGTGGAAGTTCTATAACAAGAAGAAAAGAGAAAAGCACATCTAGACTAATAGGAGGTGCCGAGGTACAGAAGAGAGAAGGTATGGAGGCATACGGAAACAGCCTGGCAACTGGGTATGCTGTGGTCTTTTTCAATTGGGAGGGAGATACAAACTCCTGACTGCTCTGAACTCCAGTTCTGGGCAAGACTCTGGGGACCCAGACTCATACAGAGAGAAACTGGATTGTCTGGCATTGGGCTGAAACATGAGGGCGGCTTTCTCTCAGAGGTGGTGCAGCATTCATTGTTCCTGCAACGGCCCATGGGACACAGAGACCCAGGGACCTATCAGGGCAGGGCCAATGGGAAAATGGACAAACATTGCTGTTTGCACTACTCTGTGATTCCCTGAGACCACACCCCACCCAATTTACAACCCCATCCAAGCAGTACGCAGAGGCATTTGCATATGACCTTTTGCAACCTATCCTAACAAACTGCAGCTGGGTCAAAGAACCCAGAGCTTCTAAAAAAAGGCCTAACGCTCCTCAGCAGCCTGCATTGCTTCACAGCTGCACCTCATCTGGGCACCTCCAAACCCCAAACTAAGAGAAGGAATCTGCAAATCTCTTTGTAGCTCCTGTTGGGTGGCCTCAGGCAGGGGTTGATGTTGCACCTCCTTGGAGATCTAAGAACCAGTGCACCTAGTAGTCAAAGTGAGACCACATCAGATTACAACTCTTCATATACATAAGAGACACACTCAGGGGGCAGACTCAGTGAGCACCAAAGCCCCACTGAAGCAAGTCCTATCTCATAAGGGTGTTTCAAGCACAGCAGTTCTCCCATTGTAGACACAACTGGTCCTCATAGCCAATTGGTCTGGAGGTCAATTCCACCCAGTGATACCAAGAGCAATCAAGGCTTAACTATAACAAGAGTGTGCTTTCAGCCCACAAAGGGGTGCACCAAGAGTGTCCACCTCAGGTAATTAGGGAGGCTGAGCCACTGGGGCCTATAGGACACCTAGCACACAAAGCTACTCTATCAACACAGGGAAGCAGCCAAAATGCAGAGACAAAGAAACAGATCACAAATTAAATAAATAGAGTAAAGCAAACTACTGGATATAGGGTTCAAAACCACAGTTATAAGGTTTTTCAAGAATCTTCTAGAAACCTCCAAGAAATATAGTGAGACCCTCAAGGATATGAAAAGGACCAATTAGAAATTAAGCATACATGGACTGAAATAAAGAATAATATACAGGGATCTAACAGCAGACTAGAAGATCCCAAGAATCAAGTCAAAGATTTGAAATGCAAAGAAGCAAAAAGAAAAAAGAATCCAAAGATATGAAGAGAGTGTAAGAATCCTTTCGGACAATTGCATGTGTACCAACATCCGAATTATGGGGGTGTCAGAAGAAGAAAGAGAGAAAGATATACTGAAAACCTATTTGAAGGAATAATGACAAAAAACTTCCCTACCTGGTGAAAGAAATAGACATACAAGTCCAAGAAGTGCAGAGAACCCCAAACAAATGGAATCCAAAGAGGACCACACCAAGACACATCATAAGTAAAATGCCAAGAGCAGCCGAAACCGGTTTGACTCAGTGGATAGAGCATCGGCCTGTGGACTGAAAGGTCCCAGGTTCGATTCTGGTCAAGGGCATGTATCCTGGTTGCGGGCACATCCCCAGTAAGGGGCGTGCAGGAGGCAGCTGGTCGATGTCTGTCTCTCATCGATGTTTCTAACTCTCTATCCCTCTCCTTTCCTCTCTGTGAAAAAATCAATAAAATATATATTTAAAAATGCCAAGAGCAAAAGATAAAGAGAGAATATTAAAAACAGCAAGAGAAAAACAGTTAGTTACCTATAAGGGAGTACCCATATGACTGTCAGCTGATTTCTCAACAGAAACTATGCAGGCCAGAAGAGAATGGCAAGAAATTTCCAAAGTGATGAACAGCAAGAACCTACAACCAAGATTACTCTACCTGCCAAAGCTATCATTTAGAATTGAAGGTCATATAAAGAGCTTCACAGATAAGAAAAAGCTAACAGAGTTCATCACCACCAAACCAGTATTATATGAAATGCTGAAAGGTATTCTTTAAGAAAAGGAAGAAGAAGAAAAAGGTAAAGATAAAAATTATGAACAACAAATACATATCTATCAATAAGTGAATCTAAAAATCTGGTGAACAGAATTAACTGGTGAATATAATAGAATCAGGGGCATAGAAAGGGAGTGGACTGACAATTCTTAGGGGGAAGGGAGGATGGAAGTGCGGGAAGAGATTGGACAAAAATCCATAATCTGGATACCTATGGACAAGGATAGTGTGAGGGTGGAGGGTAAGGGAATGGGGTGGGGTAGGAACCAGGTGGAGAAGAACTATGGAGGTTCAAAAGAGGAAAAACTGTAATAATCTGAACAATACAGACTTTTTTTTAAAGTAAAAGTTTGGACATAGACATGCACATAGGGAAAATGGCATGTGAAGACAAAGGTAAGGATGGGTAATGTGCCTACAAGTTGGGGAATGTCAAGATGTCCAGCAAACCACCAGAAGCCATGGGAGAGGCCTGGAACAGACCCTTCCCTACCACCTTCAGAAGGAGCATGGCCTTGCTGACACTTGGTTTTGAACTTTAAGCATCCAGAACCATGAGACAAAAACTTCCTGTTGTCCTAAGCCACCCAGATTATGCTTATTTATTACAGTAGCCCTAGGAAGCAAATGCACTCTCTCTGGACACCTGTGGTTGCAGGGGTGGATTTGAGGGGAGAAGTTAGTGGAGTTATCAAGTGGAAGACTCCCTAGATGAAGTGGGCCTTGTTGATGGAGTGAGGGTAAGGGTGGGAGAATTAGAAAAGTTTGTACATGAGTGTATGCTCCTTAAACTATCTCAGGAGGACAAAAGTAGGATGTTGGTGGAAACATGGGGTAGGTGAAAGGTCCAGGACAGGTGTGGGCAGGGGAGGATGAAAAAGGCAGAGGGACCCTAACTGTTTTGGCTCTGTGGATAGAGCATCAGCCTGTGAACTGAAAGGTCCCAGGTCTGATTCCCAACAAGGGCATGCACCTTGGTTACAGGCACATCCCCAGTAGGGGGTGTGCAGAAAGCAACTAATCAATGTTTCTCTCTTATTGATATTTTTAACTCTCTACCCCTCTCCCTTCCTCTCTGTAAAAAAAATCAATAAAAAATATTTTTTTTAAAAAAAAAGAAAAGGCAGAGGGACACCTTAAAGACAGATGACTGAACATTCCTGCTGGGAGCTGGAAGTGAGAGAACACTTCCCAAGGCTATATAGGAATGGGCTGGGTGGAGAGAACATTGCATTTCGTAGGTTTACAATATAACTAGGGTGTGCTGGAAGAAGAAGAGTTGGGTAGTGGTAAGAGGGTATGTCTTCCAGGAAACAGAGGTGGAGGCCACCTGGCATCTCCAGCTCAGTAGCCTGAGGAAGGATGTGGTTCTGGGACCCAGAGATGGGAAAAGTCAAATGCCACTCAAAGCTGGCCATGGCTCTATAGATCAGCCAATTCAAGGAGTCACTCCCAGAGGTGGGAACACAGAATCTTGAAGAGTAGGCTAGATAATCTGAAAGGCTTCATTTACAGAGAGGGGATTGAGGCTAGAGATACATTGAGCCACAGAGTGTGGAATATGGGGAAGAGGCCAAGGCTGAAGGATGAAGGAAAGGAGGCAAAAGAAGGTCAAGAAAGGGAGAGAGGAGAGAGAAGAACCAAAGAGGAAAGGGAAAAGCAGGGAGAAGGAAAGGAAAGGAGGCATGGAGGGATGAGAGGGAGCT
Source organism: Lasiurus borealis (assembly GCA_004026805.1). NCBI lineage: Eukaryota > Metazoa > Chordata > Mammalia > Chiroptera > Vespertilionidae > Lasiurus > Lasiurus borealis. Next base: position 54,559 of record PVJN01008547.1, on the reverse strand, counting down.
AGAAAGATCTTTTCCAACTAAAATGCCATTAGAGATAAAGTGACTAAGTCTTGAAGGTCTAGAAGGATCGCAGGAAGAAGATGTTATTCTTAATATTAACAAGATAGCAACTCCAGGTAATGTTACACTGGAGGCCAAGTGACACAGAGTTCAGATCAGTGAGCCAGCCTTTAAAGCAAGCCAAGCCACTGCCCCACCTTGCCCCAACCTCTCTCCCCCTGTCTCTCCCATCTTCTTTATTCCCCAGTCAGCTCTCAGCTTGGTCCTCAGAGAAGACCCTGTTCCTGTGGGTTGGTTTGAGCTAAGAACAATACTATTTTCAGGATTATGCTCAGGTGTACTTTCTTCTCCTCCTCCACCTCATTTTCTCCTAGGAGAAGAGCTGACGAGGGTCTGGGGCCAGGGCACCAGGAGCTCTCACTGCTCCTAACATCTTATCTCAAGGCAGTACAAAGTCAAGGACATGATAGTTTGAATGACATTCACAAGACCTGGTATGAGGCCCCTTCTTTTGCCTCCAAACTCCCTTCCTTCCCTGGTCAGGCCACCCAGGATGACATTTCAAGGTGCTGGGAGTCCTGAGGCCCACGGTTTGGTTTTTGCTTTGGATCCCCTCCCTCTTCCTCTGGGGGCAGGAATGACCAAGGGAGCTCCGGGAAGGTCCAACAAGGACAAGCTGTCATCCTCTGCCAACCTGAGTGCTGTTCCCACAGTCATGGAGACCAGAGTAGCTGAGTTGTAAGGACCTTAGAGGGCCCTTGTCCTTTCGGGGGAGAAACAGGCCAGAAATTAAATCAGTTACCCAATAGTGCAATAGCAGTTCAATGAGAGGATTAGAATCTGGAGCTCCTGAAACTCCATCTTGTGCCCATTTGGCTATAGCTGTGCCCCTCTCCTGGTTTTGGGACACTCAATAGTCTTGGGAGATGAAGCAAGGTGGGATGTTGCAGAAATGACCAGGATAAGAGTTAGAGCAGAGATTTGAGGCATTTGTCACATGTAAAAAAGACCATGGGCATTTAGTGTAGGATTGGGAGGTGAGAGAGGGCTAGGAAGGGCACATTCACAAGGTAAGAACAGATTTTAACACTGGTTGAATATCTGTCATATGCCAGGGATTGTGCTCATGGGATTCTACCTAATCCTCTAGCGTTAACAAGTCGGCATTCTTTTTTATTTTTTTAATCCTCATCTGAGGATATGTTTTATTGATTTCAGAGGGAGATAGAGAGAGACAGAAAGAGAGAGGGGAGAGAGAGAGAGAGAGAGAGAGAGAGAGAGAGAGAGAGAGAGAGAAAGAGAGAGAGAGAGGAAAACATTGATGTAAGAAATATCAATCAACCCAGTGCCTCCTGTACAAGCCCTGACCAGGAATTGAACCCACAACCTAGGTATGTGCCCTAACAAGGAAGCGAACCACAACCTTTCTAATGTATTGGATGACACGCCAACCAACTGGGCCACCTTGGCCAGGGTACAAGTTGACTTTCTTATTCTCACTTTCTGGAAGGGAAACTGAAGCTGAGGGAGGCTAACTTAGACAAGTTCCAAAGCCCTTACTCTTTCCCCAAATCTCAGTGGGGACAGTAGAAGAGAAAGGGGTATAAGCTGCATCCAAGGCAGAGTGTACCCCCATCTGTGCTTCCAGGAAGCAGCCACTCTTAGGGTGTAGGCAGATCTCAGAGATGCTGCTGGGACTGGGGCTGGGGCTGTAAGGGCAGTGAAGCCAGGGGTCACTCACCTTGCACAGCAGTAGCATGGAGAGTCAGGAGCTGGAGAACAAGAGGCAGAAGACAGAGTGTCGTTGTTGTCATCAGTGTAGACATTGGAGCTCAGGAGAATAGAAAGCTTGTCCTCCACCCTACCCGGAATGAGCAAAATAAACATCAGCCAAGGAACCTTAGAAATAAATAGACCCTAGAGTACTTTGATCCCTGAGATGTCGGAGATTCAGGGGCAGGGCTGAATTGAGTCAGTCTGGGAGCTTCACATAGGACAGGCCAAAGGGCAGTGAAAGGAGGAGCCCCTCCCTGACCAGGAAGCACATAGGCACACCCCAATAGAGGGGCAGGTGCAGGGTCTGAAGCAGCCTGGAGAGAGGTGAGAAGTGGAGGAGAGGGGAGTGGGCTTGAGTCCGAAAAGAGAAAGGTGCCCTGTGTTTGACTCCATCCCTCTGCTCAAGCCCTCTTCACTGCTCCTATGGATCACCCCTCCCCAGGACATAGGGATCTGGTCATGGCCAGATCATCCTAGCATGACTGACAATTCTTGGATCTGTGGACCCAGGAATCTGTGGGTTCACAGGTGGACACGGGCCCTCATGGCTATCTGGAGTACTTTCTTCCCCTCCTCCACCTGGACATCCCCTCAAAGTCAAAGACAAAGCCAAGTGCTGACTCCTTTGCTCTCACCCCTTACTCCCTGGGCCAGAGAGCCACTTCCTTCCCCCCCAGATGTAACCCTAGGCTCGTCTGCCCTAGGAACCACAGGCTGAGGTGGGCCTTGCTCTGCCCAGCCTGGAGCAGGAAAAGTATACCATATTCTGTATGTGGGCATAAAAAGGGGTCAAAAATGTCCCATGTCTAGACTTGACATCCAATTCTTGCAGGAGTTTTCTCACAGGAAGGACCTTTCCAGAGACCCAGGCCTGCATTAGGTCCCTACAGGAGAGAAAGGAAACACCCCACATTCTGCTCTTTGGACTTTTTTATAGGTAGGAAAATTCCAAAGTTAGGAGTCATTGTGGATGGAGCAAACAAGTATGAGGAGGTTATTGGACAGTCTTAGGACTCCTGGGTGGAGGGAGGGAGCTCAGAGGGGCTCACTTCAGGGTCAGGGCCCAGCCTGTCAGCTCTGAGTTGACCAGCTTGGGTCCTGACGTCTGTTTCCTCTTGATCTGTGCTGTCTCTCTGTCTGCTGTTGTCTTGTTGTCCATATCTGGGTGAGATTTGGGAAGCCTTGAGCCACTCCTGAGCAGTTGTCACCTCCCTGGCCCACTAAATGCACAGCTGGAGAGTGGGAGAAAAGAGGTGAGGCCGAGAACCTGCCGTGATGGCCATGGAGTGGGAGTGACTGCCTCTGGACCAAGTGTGCCCTGCCCTTATCTGGAAGCCCCAAGGTGGTGGAGGGCAGAATGGGGAAATGCAAACAGTTCTTAGCTGGTGACTCTCAGAACTGAGTCACCTTTGTGGCCAACATTCTTCAGAGAAGGCTGGAAGCAGCTATAAGTGGTTTCAAGGCTGAATTTATCATTCAAATTCTGATCTATGATAAGAGGTATTGGAGTGAGAGTGAGCCTGGGAGAAGCTGGAAAGTCACAGGGGGTTGGAGGGTTCCAATAAAAGGAATAGTCCTATGTCTACCCTAAGCTGCACATCCCACGGTCCATCCATCCTTCCACCATTGCAGCTTATCTATGAGGTGGGTTTTGACAACTCTGGAGCCTGGAGAGTAGGCCCAGTGTGACAGGAGGGGACCAGAGCAGCAGCACCCTGACATACCCTGGTGTCAAAAGTCATAGTAGGTGCAGGAGTGACTGAGGTCAGGGTGTAATAGGAGGAGGAACTGCTCAGGGATCAGCTGTGCACAAAATGGCAGACACGGGCTGTGCCTGAGGAGCCAAGATTGGAGGTCATCAGCGGCTGCCCTTAGGGGCACAAGGTCAGCTGGCTGTCAGAGCAGATGTGATATGAGATGGTAAGACAAATGTCACCTACAGTCACACCAGTTCTGGCTGGGGTGCCTTCTCTGCCTTTTACCCTCCAGGTTTGCCCCCATCTTTGCCTCAGACAAAAGGCACATTCCCAAATGCCTGTGCTCTTGAAACTGCCAAAGATGGCTTCTCTTTGCCACTTTCAAAACACACTGTACTCTTGCCTGCCAACAGAAAGGCTGTGAGCAACTTAGTGGCAGGAAGGTGGAAAAGGGGGCTCAGGAGGCCCTGGCACTCAGCTTCCTTATGGTCTGATCATGTCCAAGCCCTGAATCAAGGAAGGGTTGCCCAAAACAAAGAAAGTGCCTGGGGATATCACCATGTCCTGCTCCTCCTTTACTCCCCTCAGTGGGCTTCCGTTTACTTATATGTGAGATGGGGGCATTGAACTAGAATCAGAGTGGCTCCTTTTGCTGACTACCAGCCAAGGCCTGCTCTGGGTGGTATTTCATGCCAACCTTTTCAGCTGGGAAAAGTGATGCCATACAGTGCATTCTCAGTATCTGACTGTGGCATTCCCAGTGCCCTTGACTCTGTGGCAACCAAAGTGATTACAAACACGAGGTAATTTTATTACAGCATACAATTTCAATACATAAGTGTTAGTTTCCATTTCCCTGTCAAACCTTATCATATCAGCAGGCTGTTCTTTGCTATATCCAGAGCTGGGAGGGGCTGGATCCTGTGGACCTTGGCTGGATCCTTGCTTGCCTCATGAGGCCCAGGACCATAAGCTCACGTGTGCAGTTTACTCTGGGATCAGTCTAAGAAGACAGTCAGGACAATCACTGTGACCACCAGCAGCTTAGTTCACAGGTTTCTCCCCAGTACCAATGTGTGCCTAAGTTCAGACATCTGGTGCCAGCCCACCAACATCCTTCACACCCACTCTCTCAACAGAAAAAAAATCAATGTTGATGCACAGGAAACTAAGTCTCCCTTTGAGAGCAGGTATTGGACACCTTCCCTGACTCCCCAAGGTTAAGGGGCAGTGAGACAGTGATGGACCCCAAGACTGCAGAGCAGGAATTAAGAATCTGAATAAGACTGTTGGTTGTCTCGTTCCAGATGCAAGATGTCCACTCATCTAATATCTAAGTAGCTGGCACCTTTATGAGCCTGTTATCATGTCTTGGATTTTATACTTTAATTTATAGTCTCCCAAATTTACTGATAGAAGTAATAATGGCAGCCAGCTCTCTCAGATGACTGAGGGGAAGGTGCAGCTCTACCACCAAAGAGGGTGAACACCGGACTTAGAGGAGCTGAGTACTTACGGGTATTGGGGAACACTTTTCTATAGCTGGCACTTGCTCTGGACAAGTTCAGTTTCAACTTTGTCCACAAGTGCACTTTGTCACACAGGCCAGCTTCCCATCCACTTCATCCATTGGGGGAAGTAGAAGAATGGATAGTCTTCATAAGGATAATGGACTAAGATCTACTGTGATATGAGGATCATTAAAAAAATCAGTTGTGTTGAAGGAATAAATAGTAGTGGTGAAATCACTGGATCCTTCAGTGAAGGTTGTGATGGTAGTGGAAGGCAATAAGACAGAATCTGATGAGGATGTGGAACATCACTAGGAGTGGCAGAGTAACAAGAGAAATTGTGAAAGTGGACAAATCAGAAAAGGTGGTGTAGAGAATTAGCTTTTCTATAAAACTATTGCTGTTTGGCCAGAGACCAAGGTGGTAGGGAATAATTCATCTGAGCTTGATGTGGAAACAGGAATTCCAGTAACAGTGGTAGAGAAGGTGACAGCTGAAAGTGAAGTAAAACAAATCAAACATGGTTCTGTAGACAGTGGATACTTCAAGAAGGACTGAAAATGTTTGTCCAGACGCCATGGTGGTGAAAATTAAATCACCAGATTAGATGGAGAAGAATGATTTGCATTCTCAATGCTATAGAAGGTATCACATGGAACTGTTGGATTTGCTGAATCTGAGGAGACTGTAAAGACAGTGGATTCCACAGTAAAGAATACCTACTTGTAGTGGAAGATCCTTCAGATTTTGTAAAGGAGGTTTTAGAGGAAATAAATGATTTGGACAAATGAGAGCCAGTATTATAGAGAGTGGACTCCTTTATGAGTCATGTCTGTTTCTTCTGAGACCACAGTAGGTATAGAATGCTTACTGGGCTTGATGGGGAAACTGGACTTGCATTGTCTGTACTATAGAAGGAGCAGGTCAAAAATGTTGTTATGTACACCTTTGAGGTGGTTGTGAAATTGAATCCTGGAGGAAAAAAATTTGGTAATCCACCAGAAGTGAAGAGTCACCTAGGCTTCATGTAATGGCAGTGGTGCTATCCAGAATAACTATGTTTTGATGAATCAGGGATGTCCATAAAGACAGTGGTCCTGCCCATAGGGCTTTGATTTTTCATACTGATACAGCAACAGTAGTAATACATGACCAGGGATTGAAGGGGATGCAGCAGTTCCATCATTTCTGGTAGACAAGATTCCGGAGTAAAGGATTGATTTGGACAAATCAAGCATGATTGTGGAGAGAGAGGGTAATACAGTGTGAGTTGCAGCACTATGTCCAGTAGTCAGGAAATTTATAGAAAATATATTGGGATTTAAGGGAGAATAACTTGTATTGTAGGAAGAGACAATGGATTCCACAGCAATAGATGTGGCTAATGGTTCTTTACCACCAGAGAGTTCAAGAATCACTGGAACTTGATGTCAACATATTCTCAGTGAGGGTTATTAAAGATGACTCTGTGGACTGAGAATAATCAGAGTTGATACTGTAGTCTGTGAATGTGTCATTGATTTTACTGGTAGTCTGTCCCAGTCTGCCTAGAAGATAGCTGCAGCCCATGAAACTGAAACAGAGTTTTACTTTACAGGGGTATAGGAAGTGTCAGGGGAATCTATAGGTTTGGACAGTTTTGGGCAGTTTGATCTAGACCTTTGTCTCTTCTGTAGAATATTATAGTTCATCTAGAGGGCAAGGTATCACTAGATAATTTGGAGGCAGGGGTTGATTGTGATTGATAAGTTAAATTGCTAGTAGTACAGCTATATGCAGGAAGCTGCCCATTGTCTTCACTATCAGAGAAGTGTGGACAGGAATCCCAGAAGGCTGGTGACTCTTAAAGCTCTGTCAAAGGTCAAAGCTATGCACCCACTGTTTCGTCAAAACAATGGTAGCTGAAGCAACTTCCCCCTCCCACCAGATATTCAAATAAATCACTACTGATAAGATAGTCTACCTGATACTGTAATTACCTGCCTAAGGGCTATGGGTGTATCCCAAACCTGAATAAAAGGGATGGCAAGGCCAGAGCAAAGCAGAGTTCTTCCTTGGGCTTCCGCCTGGCCCCCAATTTCCAAATTATTATTTCTTATCTTGTCTCTTTCATTTGCGTGTGGCTTCTGCCAGAGCCTGAACCCGAACCCTGAACCTGAACTCTGAACCACGCAGGAAATGGGACACTCACAACTATAAATTTTGACAAATCTGTATGGTTGTGTAAAAATTATATACCATATTTTCCAGCATATAAGGAAATGATCATGTCCCAGGGTGGAATGTGCAATTGGAGATCAATTCCACTCAAGGATACCAACAGCAATCAAGGCTTAACTACAATAAGACTGTGCACACAGCCCACAAAAGGGTACAGCAAGAGTGTCCACCTCAGGTAACTGGGGAGGCTGAGCCACTGTGCCCTACAGGACACCTAGCACACAAAGCTACTCTATCAACACAGAAAAGCAGCCAAAATGTGGAGACAAAGAAAGATGTCACAAGTAAAAGAAATGGAGGAAAGCAAACTACTGGAAATAGAGTTCAAAATCATGGTTATAAGATTACGCAAGAACCTTCTAGAAACCTCCAAGAAATATAGTGAGACCCTCAAGGATATGAAAAAGGACAAAGCCTTAATCAGTTTGGATAGAGCGTCGGTCTGTGGACTGAAAGGTCCCAGGTTCGATTTTGATAAAGGGCATGTACGTTGGTTGCAGATGCATCCCTAGTAGGAGGTGTGCAGGAAGCAGCTGATCAATGTTTCTCTCTCATAGATGTTTATAACTCTATCCTTCTCCCTTCCTCTCTGTAAAAAATCAATAATTATATTAGAAAATAAAGAAAAAGGACCAATTCAAAATTAAACATACACTGACTGAAATAAAGAATAATATACAGAAATCCAACAGAGACTAGAGGACCCCCAAAATCAAGTCAAAGATTTGAAATATGAAGAAGCAAAACACCCAACCGGGAAAGAAAAAGAAAAAAGAATCCAAAAATATGAAGATAGTAAAAGGAGCCTCTGGGACAACTTCAAGTGTACCAACATCCTAATTGTAGGGGTGCCAGAAGAAGAGAGAGAGCAAGATACTGAAAACCTATTTGAAGAAATAATGACAGAAAACATCCCCCACCTGATGAAAGAAATAGACTTCCAAGTCCAGAAAATGCAGAGAACCCCAAACAAAAGGAATCCAAAGAGGACCACACCAAGACACATAATTAAAATGTCAAGGGCAAATAACAAAGACAGAATATTAAAAGCAGCAAGAGAAAAACAGTTAGTTACCTACAAAGGAGTACACATATGACTATCAGCTGATTTCTCAACAGAAACTATGCAGGCCAGAAGGGAGTGGCAAGAAATATTCCAAGTGATTACTAGTAAGAACCTACAACCAAGATTACTCTATCCAGCAAAGCTATCATTTAGAATTGAAGGTCAGATAAAGAGCTTCACAGATATGAAAAAAATAAAGGAGTTCATCACTACCAAACCAGTATTATATAAAATGCTAAGGGTATTCTTTAAGAAGAGGAAGAAGAAGAAAAATGTGAAGATAAAAATTATGAACAACAAAGTGACAACAAATACATATCTACCAACAAGTGAATCTAAAAATCAAGTGAATAAAAAAATCTAATGAACAGAATAAATTGGTGAATATAATAGAATCAGGGGAATATAAAGGGAGTGGACTGACAATTCTCAGGAGGAAGGGGGTGTGAGGGGTGTGAGAAGAGACTGGACAAATATAGTATACCTATGGACGAGGACAGTGTGGGGGTGGTTAAGGCATGGGGTAGGGTGAGAACCAGGTGGAAGGGAGCTATGGGGGAAAAAAAAGAGGAACAACTGTAATAATCTAAACAATAAAGATTTATTTAAAAAAAAGATGTGACTATATTTTTCTTATGTAAGATGGGACTAACCCTGGCCCCTCTTCACCTTGCCTATGAGATGAATAAGATCCAGTATGGAAAGAATCCTTGTGACAATAGTACCTTAAAACTATGGGTTTTTAGAAATTCTACAGTATGGTTTATAGGGTGTGTGTGTGTGTTTTGTTGTCTTTTTGTTGTTGTTTTGAGAGGGCAGGGCATGTGATGTCTGTCATCCCTCCTGTCAGTCTCCCACTCCTCCCCAGGGATGCTCTGGAACTGAATCTTTTTCACCTCCCTTGTTGGCCACTGGAAGGGTGGACCATGGAGGCCATCAGGACAGTGGCACCCTCCACCATCTCAGACACCCCCATTTTTACAGAGTTATGAAAGAGACAGTCTCAAGGAGAGGCTAAGAGCTGGACCAGGACTGGAGGCCTGGGTAGGCAGGAAGTAAACAATTTAGTCAAAATATGTCATTCATATCAACCATTCTGGATTTTTGGCTTTGCAGATCATCATCAAAATATCAGAGGAAGAGTGCCATCAATGGTTGATTAATGCAGTTGAGATAAGAGGTATGATAATGCCTAAGACTTTTGGAATTCTAAATTAATGAAAAAAATTGAAAAGATTGTTTGTAAGCCAGTAGTTACATTTGTTTTGCACAATCTTCTTGCCTCTAAATTAGGTTGGGTCTAATTCAGCATGGTGGAAGCAAAGAGGCTTAACTGGGAAGACTGCCATGGATGGGGGCAGGGGCATCCCTGAGTGGTGGGTCTGAGGAGGATCAGGGGAGAAAGCATACTTGCAGACTCCAGTCGACCTAATGTAGAGTGTGGCAGGGCTCAGAGTAAACCTGCAGTAGAATCTCAGAGCTGCCCTCTTCTCCCACTTGTCTCTCCCTTTAATGAAGGGCCCCCTGGCACCTTCTGAGGGGGCTTCCTCCACTTGCCCCTTGGAAGCCATTTCTCAGCTCTGCAATCCACCTTTCAGGCTTTCATCCAACAACAGTTACTTGTGACCGCCAGAAGCTTTCTAGCCCCGGGTATCAAAGACAAATGAGCCCCCACCCCTCACTGGCTCCTAGCTCCAAAGCAGAGATAGTTGAGGCCCTCATGAAGAGAGAGTGGAGCCAATGGTGCTGGGAGAAAGGGGGAAGGAACAACCTCTCTGCCTTTTTTTGTCAAGGAAATTTTTAAAAAGAAAAGTAATATCTTCTCCTTTTCCTTCTTCTTCTTTAAAAGGGAGTTTCATGGATTTAGACAGTATAAATTTTATTGGACTTTTTAAGTTACAAAAGTAGACAAGTCAACAATGAAAAGGCATATATAGGCAGTTTATAATCATGTCCCTAACTGAATCACAAAGAATAAATAGGGGTGGGGAGAAGTAGCACTTCCTGGCTGTCTATCATTTTCCTATACTTGCCCCATCATGGCTGTAACTGAGTGACTATGCTGCCATGGCCTATGGAGTGCCTTTGCCCCTCTCTGAGAACAGAGAGGAGAGAACATTCCTGCTCTGTTCAGCCTGACCCAGAGCAGGAGCTCAGTGAGCACTTCTGAAGTAAGTAAATAAGGAAAATTCTGCCAGATGCTTTCTCTTAGTTATCCTATCCAATAAAAGAGTAATATGCAAAACAACCATCACTCTGCGACACCCACCAGCCACGCCCACCACCCAATCAGGAGTGGGTATGCAAATTAATCCCAACCAAGATGGCTGCAGCCACTGAGCAAGCAGGAGGGAGGTTTGGGTTTCCCTGGCAACGGAGAAAGCCAAGATTTCCACACACCTTGGAGGGCCCAGACCTCCACTCAAGGCTACAAAGTTTCAATTATAAAAGATAAATAAATCCCAACAAAAATGGCAGCAGCCATGGAGCTGGAGAGAGCAAGAGGCTAGGGTTTTCACCAGCGATGGTGGAAGCCAAGCTTCTGCAGCCCTGGCCTGTCTTGGCCTCAGCTTAAAACTACAAAGTTTCAATTGTAGAAGATAAAATAAATCCCAGATACCAGGGCCTCTGCTTGGGTCACCAGAGGCTGTGGCTGGCCTGCAAAACACTACAGGCCCCTCGCCCAGGCCGCCCCATACCCCAAGGGAACCCCCAACCTGATCCAGGACATCCTTCAGAACAAATCAGCTAGCCCCCACCCATGCACCAGGCCTCTAGCCTATCTAATAAAAGAGTAATATACAGATTGACTATCACTCTAACACACAAGATGGCTGCCCCTATGTGGTCAAAGATCCTGCCCCCATGTGGACACAAGATGGCCACCACAAGATGGCCAGCAGTGGAGGGCAGCTGGAGGCGATCAAGCCTGCAGGGGAGGGCAGTTAGTGGTGACCATGTTGGCAGAGAAGGGGAGTTGAAGGTGACAAGGCCTGCAGTGAAGGGCAGTTGGGGAGGACCCAGGCCTGCAGGGGAGAGCAGTTGGGAGGGATCAGGACTGCAGGGGAGAGCAGTTGCAGGGGACCACCTTCAGGGGAGGGCACAGTTAGGGGTGACCAGCCTGCAGGAGAGAGCAGTTAGGGGCAAACAGGCTGGAAGGGGAGAAGTTAGGCATCAATCAGGCTGGCAGGGGAATAGTTAGGGGGTGATCAGGCTGTCAGGCAGAAGTGGTTAGGGGCAATCAGGAAGGCAGCCAGGCAAGCAGTTGGGAGCCAGCAGTCCTGGATTGTGAGAGGGATGTCTGACTGTCCGTTTAGGCCTGTTACCGGTGGGGAACTTCAGACCCTAAATGGGCAGTCGGACATCCCTCAACAGGTCCCAGATTGAAGAGGGTGCAAGCTGGGCTGAGGGATACCCCTCCCCCCATGCAGGAATTTCATGCACCAGGCCTTTAGTTTAATATAATCCTGTTAGCCTGGCCACGTGGGGAAGTTGATTGGAGTGTCATCTCTGCACCAAAAGATTTTGGGTTAGATTCCCAGTCAAACGCACATACCTAGGGTTCAAGCCCTGGTCAGGGAGCATATGGGAGGCAGCTGATCTCTCGATCTCTCTCTCTCCTTCTCTCTCTCTCTCACACACTCTCTCTCTCTCTCATCAATGAACATAACCTCAGGTGAGGAGATATATGGGCCTGTGAGATTGATATTAATATTTCTGTTTTACCATGAAATGAGGTTCTGAGGGGTTAAATACTTGCCAGCTGGTAAGTTAGAATTTAAGCACAATCTAAAGGTGGTTTTTACTTTTAGCACAAGGAAAGGGATTGGAGAGCAGAGGAAGGGAATGTTTTTAAGCTGAGGGAACAGCAGAAGCCCAGAGTGCAGGCTTGGGGTGCAGCTAAACACTGAGATGAGTGGAAGCAGAGAGAAAGCTAGCAATGTCAGTGTCACTCTGGATTTGACTGAGCAGCAGTTAGGAATGTCGAGCAAAATGCCATGATACCATCTTGCCTAGGCTGACAGGACAATGAGGGCAGAAGCAGGGAGATCAATGAGACTATGGCAGTGGCATAGTGGGCTACAAGGGACCCCCCAAAGCCAGGATACACATTGGGATGGACATCATGCTCTCTTTTGTCTTTATTCCTAGATTGATATCACTTACTCCATTGTGTTGCTATTCAGTCTCTCCTTAGCCATCCACATCTCTATGATCGTTGCCTCTCAGGGCTCTGAGGGCCCGAATCCCTGTCCATCTCATCAGGCTGCCTTTCCTCCTCTGGAATCTCTTCATGTCCCAAGACACCACTCATCCTTTCCCTCACTTCTACTGTTCTTCCCTACTCACTAAGTGGAAGCCCTAAACTAAAGGCTATGCTGCACCCCTCCAGTCCTTTCCATGCCCAAGGCTTTCACTCCTGGGAAGGACAAGGAAACACTGCCCTGAACACTGTCCTGGGTGAGGAACTTCAGACCGGTAGCAGTCCAAGATTCTGGTGGCACTGGTGTACTCAAAGGATGTGGCAGAGTAGGAGAGGCTGTCCTTGCCAAGGCTAACCTTCAGGATCAGGAATATTCAACTAGGAAGCTGAGCAAAGAAAGGCACAGACATTTTCCAAAAAAAGAAACTCAAATGGCCAACAAGTATATGAGAAGAAAATAGTAAATCAAATGCACCAGTAAGCAGAGAAATTCTAAACAAAGCAAGATACTATTTATTTTTACCTATCAAATTGCACCCCTTCAGAGATGTTAGATGATAATAATAGTTAGTGTTGATTGGGACATTTTCATAGGATGTCAATGGACATTCATTTTGTATCATATTTCTAAAGGATGATTTGAAAATATATATCAGGGACCATAGACAGGGGCGTACCATTTTATTTTATTATTTTAAAAATAAATTTTATTGATTTTTTTGTTTAGAGAGAGAGGAAGGGAAAGGGAAAGAAAGGAGGGGAGAAACATGCATGTGAGAGAGAAATATTGATTGGCTGCCTCCCACATGTGCACGGACTGAACTGGGACTGAACCCACAACCTGGGTATGTGCCCTGACCAGGAATCAAACCCCGTCACAGGAGGACACCCCAACAACTGAACCATACCAGCCAGGGCAAGGCGTCCCATTTTAAGTATTCCATTTCTAGTTATTGATTCAAAAAGACAGTAATCTGATGCAGATTAAAACAACCTTTATAAAAGAATGTTTATTATATCATTAATTATTATAGTGAAAAAGGAGGGTGAACATGTCCAAGAATCAAAGAATGGGAGGTTAGATAACTATGGCATTCCAGTCAAAGAATGGAATATTAATCAGCCATTAAAATATGAACTGCCTGTAGGATAAATCTAACTACATATGCAGAAATAAAATGTTAACAATGTTTACCTGAGTACTAAGGTTAAGCGAGATTTTCTTCCTTTTGTTTGTCTATATTATCTAAATGTTCTACAACAAATATGCATTCATGTTACAATGTTTAAAACAATAAAATGTATATGCTATTAAAAAAATCAGGCGTACCCTGGACCTTGGAGAACCCAGGGAAAGTCACTGACAGGATGATTCCCACACTGAGTTCCCCACACCTCCGTGGTCAAAAGTCTTAATGAAAATAATTTGCCACCAAAGACACCAGCTCTCCTACCAAACAAGTAAAACTTGGTACTTTTTTGCCCTGTTTGCAGTTTTTACTGCTTCTTCACAATACCTGTATCTAGATTTTTTTTCTTTAAAAGATAATCATTTGTGCCCAGCCAGTGTGGTTAAGTGGTTGAGCACTCACCTATGAACCAGGAGGTCATGGTTCAATTCCCGGTCAGGGCACATGCCCAGGTTGTGGGCTCGATCCCCAGCGTGGGGCATGCAGGAGGCAGCCTATCAATGATTCTCTCTCATCATTGATGTTCTTATCTCTCTCTCCCTCTCCCTTCCTCTCTGAAATCAATAAAAATATTTTTTTTAAAGATATTCAGCTCGGGAATCCAAGATGTCGGCATAGGTAAACACCTACACTGCTGCCTCACACAACAATTTCAAAGCTACAACTAAAAGACAGAACAGGCATCATCCAGAACCACAGGAAAGCTGGCTGACTGGAAGTTCTACAGCTAGAAGGAAAGAGAGGGGCTCACAGAAACCCAGAGGAGCTACAAAAAGCTGAGGTACGGAGACAAGCGCGCTGAGAGAGCGGGTGCCAGAGTACCTGGCTGGCTTTCTCTGGCAGGAGGAAAATGGAGACTCCCAATGGCACTGAACCCCTTATCTTACGACACTAAACTCCAGATCCACCCGAAACTCATACGGGGCGGGGGGGGAGTTTGGACTGTGAAAAGGGAGAGGTGCACGAAAATTTAGGGGAGTCGCAAAAGATCAGAGACCTAGTGGCGCACACGCCACTGCACAGGGGACAGATTGCTGATTGTGCTGCTGGCTTTCGCGAGTGGGTGGGAGACAGACCCTCCCAACTGTGCCACTTCTGACTCCACTAAGCCCCTGTTTCGGGCGAAACCCTGGGGACCTAGATTCTTGTGGTCCTGGAGCACAGGGGAGGCGGAAAGGCAGCGGTCTAGAGGCACTGCAGGCACCCACAAGGACTGCTCCAGCAATTACCCAGTCACGTGAGAGGCCGTGGAGGGCGGGGCTGACTGGAAGGCAAGGCAGTCCCTTAAGATCTGAGACTCCACCCATCCCAAGCTCAACAGAGGCTTCTTCGGTTTTGCAAGTCTGGTATCATAAGGCTGAATCCAGAAGTTCCCCTGGCATAGTGAAAATGCCAAGACAAGGGAAGGGATCACAAACAAAAGAAATGGAGGGAAAAAAACGACTGGATATAGCGTTCAAAACCACACGTATAAGGTTTTTCTTTAGCTTCCATTGCCTTTGGAGCAGTATCATTGAAGAAGTTCTTTCGGCATATGTCTGAGATTGTGCTGCCTGTGGATTCCTCTAGTATTTTTATGGTTTCCCTTCTAATATTTAAGTCCTGTATCCATTTTGAGTTTATTTTTGTATTTGGTGTAAGTTAGTGGTCCAGTTTCATTTTTTTGCATGTATCTGTCCAATTTTCCCAACACCATTTATTGAAGAGGCTATCTTGGCTCCATTGAATGTTCATGCCTCCTTTGTCAAATATTAGTTGAGCATAGTTGTTTGGGTGCATAAGGTTTTTCAAGAATATGCTAGAAAAGATGGATAAATTTAGTGAGTCCCAAGAGGAGATGAAAAAGGACCAACTAGAGACACTGACTGAAATAAAAAATATTATACAGAGTCCTAACAGCAGACTAGAGGAAGGCAAGAATCAAGTCAAAAATTTGAAATATAAAGAAGCAGAAAACACTCAACTGGAAAAGCAAGAAGAAAAAAGAATCCAAAAAATGTGAAGATAATGTAAGGAGACTCTGGGACAGCTTCAAGCGTACCAACATCAGAATTGTGGGGGTGCCAGAGAAAGAGAGAGCGCAAGATACTGAAAACCTATTTAAAGAAATAATGACTGAAAACTTCCCACAGCTGG
Organism: Lasiurus borealis; assembly: GCA_004026805.1. Taxonomy (NCBI): domain Eukaryota; kingdom Metazoa; phylum Chordata; class Mammalia; order Chiroptera; family Vespertilionidae; genus Lasiurus; species Lasiurus borealis. Next base: position 38,759 of record PVJN01008547.1, on the reverse strand, counting down.
TAAAAGAAATAGACTTACAAGTCCAGGAAGCACACAGAACCCCATATAAAAGGAATTCAAAGAGGACCACACCAAGACACATCATCATTAAAATACCAAGAGCAAAAGACAAAGAGAGAATATTAAAAGCAGCAAGAGAAAAACAGGGAGCACCCATACGACTGTCAGCTGATTTCTCAACAGAAATGATGCAGGCCAGACGGGAGTGGCAAGAAATATTCAACTTGATAAATAGCAAGAACCTACAACCAAGAATACTCTATCCAGCAAAGCTATCATTCAGAATTGAAGGGCAGATAAAGAGCTTCACAGAGAAGAAAAAGCTAAAGGACTTCATCAACTTTAAACCAGTATTATATGAAATGCTGAAAGGTACTTTTTTAGAAGAGGAAGAAGAAAAAGGTAAAAGCCAAAAAATTATAAACAACAAATACATATCTATCAACAAGTGAATCTAAAAATTAAGTGAATTAAAAATTTGATCAACAGAATAAACTGGTGAATATAATAGAATCAGGAGCACAGAAAGGAAGTGGACTGTTCATTCTCAGGGGGAAAGGGGTGAGGGGTGTACAGGGAGAGACTGACAAAAATCATACACCTATGGATGAGATAAATGGGAGGGCGGTAAGGACAGAGGGAAGGGTGGGAGCTGGGTGGAGGGGTGCTATGGAGGGGAAAAAAGAGAAACAAATGTAATAATCTGAATAATAAAGATTTAATTCTTTTTAAAAAAGATAATCATTTAAGTAAGGCAGTTGGTCTGCAGGCAAGTCTTTCACATTTGGCATTCTTGGGGAAAGGCCCTGGAAGGCACCTTCAGATAAGAAGTCTGAAGACTGCCACTGTACTATGAGAATGCATCCTTCCATCACCTCCAAACACACTTCTGCTTGTGGTGAATTCTGTCAGCCAGGTTCAAAGATGGAAGTCTGGGCACATCTCTAGGATCAGCAGCTACACAACTGTTGGGGGTCTTAGCAGCTAACCTTTCTGAATGTTCATTTCCCCTGGGAAATGGTGATGAACGATGGCTGCCTTGACTATCCTGCTCATTCTAAAATATTCTACTAGAGAAACAGCGTGGCCACTGGATGTGGTTGGGCCACCCAGTGCTGGGTGCATGTTCAGCCTTCCCCGCACAAGCTCAGTGGCTTGGGTCTGTCTCCTTTTCTGTAAGGTCATTCCTACCTGTCAGATTTGGCTCTTTCCTCTCCCCTGCACCACTGGTGGCAAGTGGATGGACTTCTTGGTGCCACCTGCCTCTGGTCCCCTGCCTTTCTAGAGAGAGAGCACCTGGCTGCTGCCGAAGCATAATGTAGTGGATTGAACTGTGTCCCCCAAAGCTATGTCCAAGGCCTAACCCCTGGTACCTGAGAATGGGACCTTATTTGGAAATAGGTCTACTGAAGGATATTAAGATCAGATCATCTTTGATTTAGGGTGGGCCTGAAATCCAAATACTTGTGTCCTTACAAAAGAAAGGAGATTCAACACACAGGAAAGGCCATGTGAAGACAGAGGCAGAGACTGGGGTAAGCCACCACAGTAGAAGGAGCCAGAAGCTCGATGGAGGAAGTAGCCCTGATGATGCCTTATTTAGGATTTCTGGCCTCCACAACTGTGAGAAAATGAATTTATGTTCTTGGAAGCCACCAAGTTTGAGGTAATTTGTTGCAGCAGCCATAGGAAGCTAACTCACATAGACATCCTGGACTATAGCAAGTGGTAAAGAATGCGGGGTTAACCCTGGCTCCTCCACTTAATGGATGGGCAACCTTGAACATGTAATTTAGCATCTCTGAGCCTCAGTTTCCCCGAGTATAAAACAGAAATCAGTAACAGCACTTCCTCCTAGATTGTTGGGAAAGTTAAATGAGATCATGGATATTTATAACAGTGGATCCCCTAGAGCAGACCCTTAATGAACATCAGCAATTTTGATGATTAATATAATAGCCAGACTACAGGGTCAGTGTGGCTTCCCAATTTGCTGTACCCCAGGGAATTTTTAAATCAATATTCTAATTCTCTCTATAGCTATGTATGGCTTTGTCAGTTCAGAATTCATTAAGGCCTTTGAGTAACTATTAATACTTTCTCCCTGTACTACTCAACAGCCACCAAACTTTAATGCTACCTCTCCCTCCAAACTCTAATGCAACCTCCCCCATCAGCCCAGGCAGGAGCATCCCCGAAAGCCCTTCCGCTCTCCTCCATCATCCTGGACCCCTTTCAGAGCCTCCAGGCTGGGGTTGTGGTTCTTTCTGCACCATTCTCATGTCCCCATATAAAAAACTCAACGATAAACTGTTTTATTCATTCTGCCTCATTCAAAGCACCCAGCACCTGGCCAGTTCAAGCCAGGCTGGGAGTGTTTGCTGAATGAGTAAGCTTATTACTACCTTATAAAATATCACTTGGGTTTAACGGCTCTAAATTTATATTACAAAAGTTTCAAAGGTTGCCCCTTTGTCTTTTGTGAACAAATCTGTTCTCACCATTACCACCCTCTACCCAATTTTGTCCTTGTCCATCATTTTTACTTCCGCCTTCACTGGTCTAGGCTGTGGAGTTCCTGCTCCAGCCCCTCCAGGACAGCTCCTGTCCCTGCTGCCAGCCTGAGGAGCTCCCCTCCCCCACCCGCACTGTGAGCACGCTGGAACTTTATGTACACAAAACAAGAGACGCCTCCAGTCCTCACTTGGATACCGCACTGTCTGGACTTTGTGGCCCCTGCAGCTTATGGAGAATGGAGAATGCGATTCCTGTGCTTCCTCCTGAGCCCCAGGCTATAGGAAAGCTCCACCCAGAAATCCATGGTCACCCCAAACTCAACATGCCCATCTGGAGGCCATTGTCAACCGCCAAAAAGAAGCCCCTACCCTCCCATCACACCTGCCTTGGTGCCTCCACAGCCCCTCATCAAATGGACCTTCCTCTCCATTGCCAGGGGAGTTGGAATCAGGCCAGGATGTGTCCCGGTGCCTCTCCAATCTGCTCTGGCCAGGGCCACCCACCCAAGAAGGTCCTCTCCCGTCTAAAAGCCTTCACTTGGCTTTAATGCTCCTGTCACCCAAAGATGTTCCCTCACCACTGAACTTACCCTCCAAACCTCATGCCCACTCAGTACATGCTCCCTTGCCTTCCAGGCACCCTACACTCTGCTCAGTTCCCCTGCACAGCCACACATGTGTTTTTCCTACCTTCTCAGACTGGCATTCTTTCTCCTTATTGTTTACTTGTCTGAAACCTCATCAGTCCTCATTGGGAACTGGAGTACCCAGAGGAGGGAGCAGATTAGGAACAAATAAAACTACAGATGCCATAGGTGATCTCTGATCCAAACTCTGAACCCCTCCCTGAGGGCCCAGAATACATTCAGAGGGTGGGGGTATGACAGAGGGCTGAGGTCCTTCAGTGTGGGGGTAGGGCAGCACAAACCTAGTGTTAAATGGCTAATGTCAAGTTAATTATTTGCTATGTGGCCCCAGGTAGATCATTCACGCTTTCTGAGCCTCAATTTCCTGACAGTCTTCACTTCCTTACACAGCCTTCCTTGTGAGAGTCATATGAACTCCCTGTTCTGAAATGGCTTTGTAAATAGCGGGGCCCTCTGTGAGTGGGGGCAAGTGGCCTCCAGGTACCATCAGACCTTCTGGAGTTCCCTTGGGATGGCCCTATTTGTCCGACCTCCCTACCCCTGACAGCTCTCTGCACTTGTCTTTTACATGCGAACCGTTTCACCTGTGTCAATGCCTTAGCACAGAAGCCTTTATTTCTGAGAGTGACTGTCTCTAATCATGGCTGGACACACGGAAGCTGTGCACTTGCTGACTGTTGGGCCCTTTATCACCATCATCACCACCACCACCACCACCATCAACCCTCTCCTCTGATAATCTAACCAAGGAGTGACCCAGAATCTGCTCAAGGAGTAGGGACAGGGAAGACCCTCCTAAGATCGGCGTCCTGCTCTCCCCTCCTATAGATTCCTATTCTCTGTTTATTACCTTAAAGCTAATATATCTGAACGAATGTATTTTTATAATGCCCCTAAATCCACACACTTTACACTCATAGCCTTCACTCTTCTCCCCTTAGTTCCTCCTGGCCTGTGCCACTGCCCCCCAGCATGGCTGGGTGGGGGAAAAAGGAGGTATGTCAGGGCATGACAAGCTGAAGTGGACTTCAAGGGCCTATGTTCCCCCCTGCAGAGACCCTGCCCACTCGCCATCCCTCTCCACACATCCTGCAGGTCCTTTAACTCAAGAGCTGCCTCTTCTACCTGGGGCTCTGGGGTCCATCCCCCATTGCCCCTGGCCCCAGTGTCTGCCCTGTCCACCCCTTCCCCTGCCCACCCCTGCCTCTGGGGAATCAAGAAACTCTGTTCTACATGAGGGAACCCACTGGAAATCAGCTTGTAATCAGTTGCTTCCCAGACAAATGGCCCTGAGAAGATTCAACAAGGACCCCAGAGCCTGTCTGCCCCTCAACCCTTGATTCATGAGGGGCTTTCCCAGGGGCCCCTATGTTTCTTCCCAGACAAGCAGGGAAACTGCCTGATGCCTATGGACTTCTTCACTCCCAGGGCTGGCAGCCTGTACAGGGAATACATCTGTGGGCAGAAACAGCCCCCAGTTTAGGTAAAGAAAAAGTCCCTCTTCTCCCAGGGGAAGCCTGCAGAGCAGAGGGGGTCAGATTCCAGCACCAACTTAGCCCCTGGGCCAGGGGCTTTGTGCTGGCCACCAACTGCACAACCACAGGCCACGCCCCTTCCCCTGCACCCTCAGGTCTCCAGGGTGACTGCCTTAGCATCCCAACAGTAGGATGAGGTCATGGTTGGTGCCCAGCCCTTTGGCAGCACCATCCCCTGCAAGGGGAGGGGGAGGAGGAAGTAGGAAGGCCAGCACAGGCCAAAGGGCTCTAGGCCAGACTGGGTCTTACTCACCAGGTGTTGTGGCAATGGTGGGTGCCCAGAGCCAGAGAGAGACAGGTGGCAAGATCCAAACACCAGCCCCTCCTAGAGAGCAGAGGCCCTGGTTGCAGGATCTTTCTCCGTCAGGAGAGACTCAGAAATGAGCACCTCGCAGGGAGGGGTCAGCTATAAAAAGAACCCTGGAGACCTTTGCCTTGGGGAAGGACAGCTTCTGCCCAGGGTGAGGGTGCTATAATGGGGCTGGGTGGGTGGTGACAAAGGGAAGCCTGACAATCCTCCTCCCCTCTAACTCCTGGAGAGCTGACCACTCAGAGCCTGGGTCTTCCCAGGAAGCCAGTCATAGGTGGGGCAGGGCCAGAGAGAAGGACAGGAAGCCACAGGTGTAATGTGTGACAGCGGCCAAGAAATGCAGGGAGAGGGTGACTATGGAGGTAGGGGTGACAAACTCTGGAGGGAACAGCCAGCCACAGGCTGGGTTAAATGAAGGGCCCTCCACCCCAAGCCCCAAGAAGCCCCTCTTTCCTCCAGCCTTTCTTCCCGATCATTTACCTCAAGCTGGCCCCTTTCAAAGAAGCACACACCTTCCCCAAAGCCGATGACCACCAGACCCTCTCCTGAGTGGGGCTCCATTCACATCTGAGGTTTCATGGTCCTGCCCTCCACCCCTGGCCACTGCCAATCCCTTGAGAGTCTTGGGAAAAGGGCCCAGGAACCTGTCCCAAACTCCCACCCAAAAAAACCTCACACGGTCAGCCCCGGCCACCCTCAGCTCCAGTCTAGCAGGCTTAGCTACCCTCGTGTGAGTGTGTCTGCCACCCAGGCTTGGGGAGGCTCGAGGCTCAAGGTCTTTGGGGAGGCTCAGCTTGCCCATCGGCCCAAATGGCAGTGCACCTAGTCCGCACTTCCCACCTCTCTGACCCAGCCCTAAGCTCCTGATGTCAAGAAGGGAAGAATACAGATAAAAATCCAACAGGCCCCCATGGAGAGGTTTCCCACGCCCCAAGACACTGGGCCTCCCAATCTCTATGTTCCCTATGAGGGACCCCTTCCTTCCTGGGAAAACTAGTTTTCCCAGACTCTCCTACAACACCTCCTTCCGATGTCCCTGTTCCCCAACCAAGCGGAGGCACCAGGAAATGAGGAGACACACAGAGCAACTTCTTTTGCAATAAATGTTATATTGTGTTCCAAGGGAGAATTGGAGACCTGCAGACTCCCTGTCCTCAAAAGAGAGCTTCTTTCCCAGGAGGCTAGGGCTTCTGGCCTGAGAAGTTACTGCAGAGACAGGGCTGAAAGCAGGAATAGGGAGAGGAGAAAGAGGAGCTGGGAAGAGGGTGGAAGGCAGGGGAGGCAGTAAGAAGGAGGGAGAATGAGGGAATGAGAAGGAGGGGGCTGAGAGAGCTTCTCTACCACTTCCCCTCACCCTTGAGGACCTGAGGGAACCCATTTCTGAGCCCCCATCCCCACCCCCACATCTACAGGTATCCAGAGCCCTTAGAAAGGAGAGGAAGGGATGGAGCTTCAGAATGGGAGACGAGAGCCTGGGGAACACAGCTGGGGGGTTCTAAGGTGCTGAGGGCATCTGTACATGACTAGGGACAGGGGTGTTGGGGAGGAAGGAAGATTCAGGACTGGGGCACTGAGGTAGAGAATAAGGACTTAGGGCTGAGGATATAATGATGGGGAAGGGGAGAATGAGTACAGATCAGGAGGAGATCTGGGCTGTGGGGTGGGATGAGGGGAGGAGTGGTTTAAGAAGTGGTTTCAATGCGGGAGACAAATTAAAAAATGGGAGTGAGGGCTATGGCAGGAGTTCTCGAAGGAGAGAAGAAGGCTGGGGTGGTTTGGAGGCTGGCTACAGGTGAAGGTGAGGAATAGGCAGAATGGAATGCTCACAGGAATATAAAGACTAAGGCCTGAGACCCAGCCAAGGATGAAGGGCCTGCAGAACTGAGAGAAGCCATCTAAGCATGAGGGCTGACACAGAAAGGGGTATTGGGATAGAAAACTTCCTGAGCACTTCTGGTTTTCCCACAAAGTGCACCGGTATCAGAATCAGTACAAACTCTACAGGTTTGGAGAAGTTAAGGGATTTTCCCAAGTTCCGACAGAGGAAGAGCCTGGGTCTGAACTGGGTCTCCAGATGGGTTTCACCCAAAGTGGGAGAAGGATGGAGGTCAGAGGACGGCCAGATTTTGCCCAAAGAAACCAGGACATGGAGCTGCATGAGACCTGGGCCAATTCTTGAACTGGACACAGTGCAGGTGGTGCCTTCTTGCTGCCTGGGCAGTGTGGAGGGGATAACGCAGAGCTCACAGCCTGGACAAGGCCACCTCAGGTCTCTGGATGTGTACCTGCCAGGGTATGTGAGAGAGGGAATGAGAGCAGGGAGCCACCCTGCTCAGACTGGCCGGGAGGTTTCTGCCTCCCAGTCCTCGTTCAGCCACCTGCCCCGTGGAGAGCTCCTTACCATCCTTTCCCCTTTTGCCCTCTCACCTTCATATTGGTGTCCACAGTCTCCAAGGCCACGTGGAAGTTTTCCTCCTTGACTTGAGAGAGAGAAAAGCAGAAGGGAAAAGCACAGGGAGGGAAGGAAATGTGAGTTAGGTAAGGTTCAGGGGCTTCTGTGCCCCTGTGCCTGCCCTGCAAGGGTGGCCTGTGCAGGACATTGCCTTCTGCAGGGTGGACATGGGCAAGCAGGAAATAAGCTCACCAACAGGAGGTATATGTCTGTCCTGGGCAAGGGAGTCTTCAGGTCCTGTCCAGCCCCAGCCCTACTCCTCCAGGAAGTATGACTCACCTATGCTGTCATCTTCGAAGCCCAAGTTTATGGTCTCGGACCATTTCCTGTCATCGTCGTCCCAGGACCTGGTTCAGGGGCACGGTCAGGACAGGGCTGCTGGGTCTGAGACCCCTTTGCCACTCTCACCCACAACCCCCCGAGCGCTAACCAGTCTCCACCTTGGCCGTGCCTCTTCTGGTAACGGGAGCGCATGGCGAAGAGGCCCAGGGCCGCCAGCAGCAGCAGCACCGCCACGGCTCCCGCTAGGCCCCCAACCAGTGCCTTCTGAGCAACAGACACCTCGCAGCGTGGGCCCGAGAACCAGTGCGTGTCCGTGGAGAAGCAGCTGGAGGAGAGAGCCACAGATCACAGACCCTGGCCACCTCCCTGGACTCCGGCCAGTGCGTAGGCCTCACCGACACGTGGGCCTGCTCCTCTCCAGAAGGCACTGGCCCTGGTTACAGTCGATGGCGCCGGACACGCCTGATGTGCAGTTGTTGATGCAGCAGAGCCTGTTCGCCTCCACCAAAGGGAAGTACAAATCCTCATAACCCTGGGCAGTAGCTCGGGGGCAGATGGCTGGGGTGGCGATAGGGGGCCGACAGACAGAGACATTATCCACTTTACTCAGGGGCCTGGTTATAATGACACTGAAAATCATTATATTTCCAAGAGTGGGGTGTGGTGGGGTAGACCCTGGGATTAGATGAGGGAAGGGCAGGCCCCAGGATCTCACCCTCTTCTAACCTTCTCTGCTGCCCCAGAAAGGGCAGTACTGCCCAGGCCACATCACTTGCCTCCCCAAAAGGTCTCCCCATTCTCCCCAGGGAATTCCAATGGGCAGAAGTCCCTGGGGGAGGGGTCATGGCCTCTTGGGGCCACTTAGACCTTTCCTCACCTTTCACAGTTAGATCCGTCCTGGTGTTGTTGTTCACCTTGATGGAGTCAGGCTTAAAACACAGGGCTGGGGGACACAGGCACAAGTGGAATCAGGTAGGAGAGGTCAAGGATTCAGGGCCAGGGAAACAGGGCAAATATAAGGAGGGCAGCAAGGGCTTTGTTGGTAAGGGGGATGTGTGGATGGGCTGCAAGGGAAGAATCCTTTGGCCTCCCTCATGTCTCTGGAATAATCAGGGGTCCTCAGCCATCCTGGAAACCTTAAGAACTGTCAATGGATCTCTTTCCAGCACCCAAGTTCTGGCAAGTTCCTTCTTAGCCTCATTCTTGACCCAATTGGCTATGGGCCTGTGTCCCTTCTCAAAACCTGCTGGAGGTACTACAGAATTGGCACCTGAGCCCAGGAGGCCCCTGTCTGAGCTGGAGCAGACTGGGATGGTGGTTGTGACCCTAACCCCTCCCTCCAGCCCAAGGCCCCCAGCCTCAACGCACTGTCATTCTGGCAGCTATCCTGATCCTGGGTGACATTCTGGAGTTCCTCCTTCAGGGCTATCTTCACCTTCTCATACTCGCTCTCCAGTTGGACAATGAAGGGCAACTCCAGCAGAATTAGATAGTCCACCACGATGCTGCCATTCCTGAGGAGATCAAGGGGGTCAGAGAATCTTAAAAGGTGTCCAGGCCTGCGGCACAATGATACTTAGTAGGACACCTCTAGGACAAACCATGGGTGTACAGGTGTTGGGAGGAAGGGGAACAGAGACAATGGGTTAGGATTCTAAACAGCTCAGAAGGAGCTGTCAGCATCCCTTAGGTGATCATCCTGGGAAGGCAGAACAAGGAATGATTGCCGTTCTCTTGCATTGCCTCAAGCTATTACCAAACCAGGCCATCCTGAGCTCTGTATCTCGCTCATGCTGACCAGCCAGCAGACCAGGTGCCAACCAGAGAGAAACGAGCTACAGTCCAGATACTAAGCTTCTCACCAACCCTCAGGCACTCCTCCCTACCTGTCGCATGCAATCTGCTCCTTCCAATGTACTTAAGTATTAGGCTAAGTGAAATAAGCCAGGCAATGAAAGAAAAATACCACATGATCTCACTCATTTATGGAAAATAAAGAACATTATAACCTAGATAAATAAGATAGATACAAAGGCAGTAAAGCATTGAACAGACTGTCAAATTACAGCAGAAAGGCTGGGGAGTGTGGGGGAGAAGGGGAAAGAGATCAACTGAAGGACTTGTGTGCATGCATATAAGCACAGCCAATGGACACAAGACATTCTGGGGGAGGGGGAATGAGGGCATGCAACGGTGGGTAGGGGAGGCTGGGGGAAGGTCAATGGGGGGTAAAAAGGAGATATATGTACTACTATTTGTAATACTTTAAATAATAAAAGAAAAGAAAAAGAAAAGTAGAGATGGCACCCAGCCCCAGTGGCTCAGTGGTTGAGGTCAGGGTTCAATTCCAGGTCAGGGCACATGCCTGAGTTGCAGGCTCAATCCCCAGTGTGGTGTGTGTAGGAGGCAGCCAATCAATGACTCTCATTATTGATGATTCTATCTCTCTCTCTCTGAAAGCAATAAAAATATATATGTTTATTTAAAAAAAAAAAAGTAGGGATGGCATCCCTCTTACAGAGAAATTGCCCCAGAAAATTACCTCAAAAAATTTGCCATGGAGTAATTTCCTTGCATACTGTCTTCATCCCTCTCTTTATGAAATCTGATGATTCCAAAAGCAAGAGATGGTTTTCCAGCCTTTCTTCACACCACCTTACCCCACCTAGCATTAATTGCACAGCCCAGAAGAGTCTCCTACCTCAGGGACAGGATCTCCACATTCTTGAACCCCTGCACGTTTTGGTAAATCTTCTGCATCTGAAATGCCAAGGATCCCTGGGCTCACATTTGAACCACCAGACCTAAGATCACCAGGGGCCCAAGCTAAGCTCCAGGTGAGAATCCATAAGTCCCCTCCTATTTCTCCTCACCTGATGCTTGAAGGTGTTGCTGAAATCCATGTAAGCCTTGGAAGTGTTATCATTGAGTTCCAGGGAGAATTCCTGTTGGACAGATACCTCCATGCCCACTTCAGTGTTCACTGTCTCTGTACACAGCAAGCCCTTTTCTTGTCATCTTATCTTTCACTTTTGTCTGACATCACCACCTCAACCTAGAGGTTCCCCCCATGGTCCCTCTCTATGTTCCCTGAGGACTAACTGAATAGCAGGAGAAAGAGAGAGATACGAATTCTGAGATGAGTTGTCCTAAGATGGGAGAAAGAATGAAGTCAGAATGCACAGAAGTCAAGCCTGTGGTCTTTCCTTTGTCTGCCCAATGGGAGGCAATATAATGGCCCCCAAAGATGCCTATGTCCTAATGCCAAATGCTACATGGCAAGGAGGAATCAAAGTTACAGATGTAATTAAGGTTACTAATCAGCTCACTTTAATATATAAAAATTAACAACAATTATTCAAGGCCCAATATAATCACAAAGTCCTTAATAGTAGAAGAGGGAGCAGGGAAGGTCAGAATCAGTCAGAGGAAGATGTGAGTATGGAAAAAAAGTCACAGATGTAGTGCTGCTGGCTTTGAATATGGAAAGAAGGGGCCTTGAGATAAGAAATGTGGAAGGTTCCAGAAGGTAGAAAGGGCAAAGAAAGATTCTTTGAAAAGGAATGCAGCCCTACTGAAGCCTTAATTTTAGCCCAGCAAGACCCATGTTGGACTTCTAATCTACAGAATTTAAGATAAGAAATTTGTGTTATTTCAGCCACAAGTTTGTGGTAGTTTGTTATAATTGCAAGTAGAAACTAATATAGTTTTGAGCAGCCAGCTGGGAGGAGACCCTATAAGGACTGTGGTCCCAGCCACTTCATGGAGGTGATGGTAGAGAAGAAGCATGAGATGGAATAAGAGAGGACATGGGAGAGAAGGCAGGGAGGAAGAGATTGGGCAAAATAGAATGGGTGACTCCAGGCCAACCACAGGAATGAACCCAGGGAGAGTCAGTGGCACCTCCAAGGAAAATGTACATAGCGCAGGACTCTGATGACTCACCCACTTCCACCTGTTCCACAGCAAACTCACAGCAGATGCCATAGAAGGCACTGAGGCAGCGGCACTTGATGCCATCCCATTGACCTCCATTCTGGCACTTGATTTCCTGGAGCTCACAGCGGTCCCCAGAGAACCCCGAGGGGCAGAGGCAGTGGCCCTGCATCCAGGTGCCACCATTGTCACAGGTGCCTGGACAGCACAGGAAGAAAGGGAAGTTCAGGGAAGAGCCTGACATTGGTAACATGGGAATTTAGTAGGGGAATGGGCATGTCAAACCTGTAGTGGTGGTCAATTTAGACTGTGTAGTCATCTGAGTAGAGGTTGAAGTTGGCCTGGATGACGTATAAGTGGTGGGAGTCTGAGTAGTGGCCACCGATGTCTCTAGAGTTCTGTTAGTGGTTAGGGTGGCGTCTGTCAATTTGCTTGACGTCATCATAGCAGTTGAAAAGCTGCTGCTTGGTTTCATGGTTGGTGGAAAGCTACTGAAATTGGGCACATGAAACGTGGTGCTCATCCAGGTCTCGCTGGTAGGTCTTGGTGTGCTCGTCAAAATTGTGTTAATGGGGGCAGTCTCAGGGCTGGTAAAACTAGCAGCATCAGTTATAATGCTGGTGGGATCAGTTTCCTGAACTGAAGTAGAAGTATCCATATGTGTTGGAAATATAATTGTCATACTAGTGAAAGTAGGAGGGGTGGTGGCAAACTCAGTAGTAAAAGTAAACACTGATAATGGAATGGTGGGAATAGAAGTAACTTTACCATTAGGATCAATATCTATGCATGGAGTAGTGGGAGAAGTAGACACTATTGTAACTGATATAAATTCTGGACAAGGGGTAGTGGAGGAAATAGTAAAAGTGGTGGTTGTTTTAATAGAAGAGGTCATAGGAGAAGGCATGGACAGAGAAGTTCTTGTAGTTAAAGTTGAAGAAGTAGGAAAAACAGTGACAGAAGAAGAAACTTTGTTTCCTGTATTGATGGAATGTGAGGTGGTAGGAGAAAGGTTAGTAGTAGTAATGAGCACAGAATTTTCACTAGTGTAAGAGAGAGGAGACATTGTTATAGTGGGAACTGAAGATGAGATGATGGTACCAAAGGAAGTGGTTATTGCATTTGTAGATGTACTCAATAGAGGAGAAGATGATATGGTAGAAATACTTGAAGAATTATGCATTGTCGTCAGGGTGGGACTTGTTCCCATGTTTGTGGATACAGTCCCTGATGCTGAGTTAACAATTTTACCAGACGTAATTGTGTAAGGAGTAATGCTAGTAGAAGTACTGATTAGAGTTGTGGATGTCTGCCAGGTGCCTGAGGTAGAGGGAGATGGGGTTATCGTTGATGTGGGTGTGCTACCTGTGGACGAGCTCTCCAAAGTAGGGAAGCATGGAGTACTCTGAATGGCAGTCAGCGTAGGTATTGCTCCCATGTGGGTGGTAGATGTCGGGGATGTTGTCTCAGTGGAGGGAGGGAGGGAGGGAAGTTGCTGTGATGGAAGTGACAGGGGTTGAAGGGGCAATGGAAGTGAGTGTTTCCGTTGTGGCCATGGTGGCGGCACTAGAAGAAGGTGCGAGGATGGAGGTAACCTCGGGAGTAGAGGGTGTGGTAATGAAGGTGGACACGGGGGTAGAGATTGGGGTGGCAGTGGACACTGGCTGTGTTGTCGAAAGTGGTGGTGAGGTCAGAAGCACGGTAGTAGTGGGTGACAAGGTACTGGGGGTCACTAGAGTAGATGTGGTGGATGTCGCAGAAATGACTGTGTTCATGGGAGTGACTTCGGACGTCATTGGGAGAGGAGAAGTTATCCCTGTTGTGACAGGCCCTGTAGAAACGTTACTGGTTGGAGTAAGGGTAGTTGTCCAGGTAGATGTGGCATGAGAAGTTATGATTGTAGTCCTGCCTGTCTGTGTAGGGGCTGCAGTGGAGGACGGTGTCTCCGGGTTTGTGATGGTTGGTGTGGTTGTCACTGTGGAGTATGGAACAGACGTACTGGAGGCCAGGGCGGCTGAAGTGGTTGTGCTCAGCGTATTGGTGCTCGTTGCAGGTGAGGTGGGGGTCACTGTGTGAGTGGTGCCGCCAGTGCTGGTGGATGTGGAAGAGGAGTCTGCCATTGTCATTAAAGTGCTGGTTGGGAGAGAGGGAGTTGGAGTGCTTTGGGTCACGGTGAATGTAGCTGTCATGGAAGACGACGTGGCGGAGGTTGTGGGGCCACTGGTGATTGCTTGGGTATATTCTGTGTTGGGGGGAGAGGGGGTTGCGATTGTGGATGTCTGCCAGATGCCAGAGGTAGCGGCAGATGGGGTTATTGTGGATGTGGGTGTGCTACCTGTGGAGGAGCTCTCTGAAGTAGTGATGCCTGGAGTATTCTGAGTGGCAGTTGGCATGGATGTCGTTCCCATTTTAGTGGTATATGTCATGGATGTCTTAGATGTTTTAGTGGAGGCCATTGTGTTTAAAGGAGTTGTTGATGCTGCAATGGAGGTTGATATGAATGCTGTGTTAGGTGTTGTTATGAAATTGGTTGCCATAGGAACATTAATGGCTGCAGTTGATGTTTTGAATGTACTCATTGTGTTAAGAATTGAAGATGTGACAGTATTGAGGGTACTGGTTGTGGTGGGGAAATAGTTTTTATCAGTTACTGTTGTTAAGTCTGTTTTTGTAGTAGTAACAGAAGCTGTAGTTGCAGAGGTAGAATTGATTACTGGGGTCGGATACTTGGTTGTATGGACAGTTGCTTTGGTTGGTGGTGTAGTCCCCTTTGTGGTAATATCTGGAGAGGAAATCAAAGTGTTGAGGGATGTGAGAGTGGTCTTGAGAGAGGAAGTTGGTGGAGCTGTGGTAGCGGTAGTTTTCTCTGGAGTAGTGGCAGTTGGAGAATTGGCTATGGCTGAGGTAACTCTTTCAGTAGTAGCTATGGGGTAACTACTCATAATGGTTGTTCCTGGCTTCCCTGTCACAGCTGTAGTGGTGTAAGAACTGGTGAAAGACACTTGGGTCTGTGTCATGGCATGTGGAGGTGGGGTAAGTGGTGGTTATTACAAGTGTCGTTGGATTGATGCACTCTGTAGTGCTAGTATAGATAATTATGATAGTTGGAGTGGTTTCCACCTTGATGACAGATTTGGATGTCTGAATTGTGGAAGTATTGGAAGTGATTGGAGACTTGAGCAATGTTTCAGAAATGGATTTAAAGTGGGGAGATAAAGTGGGAAGAGTCATAGGTATGTTTTCTCTACGTTTAGGAGTGGGAGAAACAGTTTTGGGGGTGCTGAGCTGCCACCTCATTGTGCCTTTGGATCGTAGGGAGTTGCTAAGAGCAATATGGGCTGCTTCTTCATGGAGGAAAAGTCCATTAGAAGTGGATGTGGCCATGGATGAAGCTCCTGCATTTGCAATAGAACAGACAAATTCATTTGTAGGTTGTTTCATCATCATAATACCACATAGGTTATTCACTACCCCTTTCTTCAGATATGCATCATAGAAGGCAGGAATTGCTATCACTTAGTCCCCCATCAAGATATTTTGAGGCTGGGGACTTTCAGTTTCTG
Organism: Lasiurus borealis; assembly: GCA_004026805.1. Classification (NCBI taxonomy): domain Eukaryota; kingdom Metazoa; phylum Chordata; class Mammalia; order Chiroptera; family Vespertilionidae; genus Lasiurus; species Lasiurus borealis. The sequence continues at coordinate 23,518 of PVJN01008547.1, read as the reverse complement.
AAGGCCAATAACTGTCTGCTCCTCAGGGCAGCCTCTCTAAGGTGGGGATGAGGGGGTAGCCTCAGTATCTTACCAGCCTCATCTGACTATCTGACCTTCCAGCCTTGGAATGGCTGCATGCAGGTTCAGCAGAGTCTCCTGCCTCCTCCCCTCACACCTTCCTTCTCACACACCATTACTCAGCTTCCTCTTCCCTACTCCACTTGCTTCCTGGAAGTCCTTGTCCCTGCTGGCTCTCTTCCCCTACCCTTTGGGCCATCTCTACTTTTCTCCCTGTAACTCAATGCTGTCTGGTGACTCTCCTATTCAGAAGAGATAGAGAACCCAACCAAGTGAGGCTGGAGGTGGGGACACATCTTTGGTACAGAGAGATGAGATGTCAGAGAGGGGAAAGCTGCATAGAAAATAGCTAAGGGAAGATCAAAGACTGAAACTCAGTCTCTACTGAGATTGAGAGATAAGGAGAGAGGATCATTCAGGCTGAGGTACAGGACAGAGAAGGACACTTCCAGAGAGATACTTCAGCATGCAGGCATGAGTCCTGGAAATCTTAAGGTTTATTTGAGTGTTAATAAAAAATAGTAATAACTCAATTCCTCAAGGCACCTTTAAAGATGACATAGTCGGAGTGAGAGAGCCTCTTGGCTTCTCTCCCTGAAATTTCAACAAGTTAACCAACTATAATTCAACAAAGAATTCTTGAAAGACCCATGCAATGAAACATCTAAACAGGCAGATGAGAAGGAAAGAAAGCCCAGACAGCCCATAGAAGCAGTCTTGTAGCCAGGAGCTTGTGGCTCAGCAAGAGAGGGGAGGAAGCTGGCAGTAGCAGGTGCTTTCTCCAGCCAGAAGGAACAGAGAGCTTGGGAGGGGATGGGGATGGGGCACTCCAACAGGGCTAGCAGAGTGAACAGTGACTGTGAGCCAGTAGATGCCAGACAGAGCATGGGATTCTGCCAGCTGCTCTCCACTTTCAGGCCTGGTGATGGTGGTTTAGGTCTGACAAAGAAATGGAACCATAGGCCATGCCATCACTCAGATTCTCAAAACTCACCTCCCCTTGCCCTTGATGTCAGGTTGAGGAGCTTATTATCTGTAAACCAAGAGCTATTGCAGTACAACTGCTATTTTCCTCTATGATTGACCTCCAGGAGGAGTGCTTGGGGTGAGACCCCACAGAGGTCAGGGGGTACCATTACCACAAGGCAAAACAAACCCACCCCCAAGCAGCTGGGTTGTACTATCTTATGGAAACAGTGGAGGTCAAGTATGGGAGATAAAAGGTAGAATATCTTGTGATTCAGCACCATCTACTAGAAATTAGTAGAAAGAACTTTTCAGAGAAAGCTACTGTAGACCAATAATATAAACAGATGTACATGCCTAGACAAAGGAGCACAGCAAATATCATGAATAACCATGGTTATGAGGATGATCAGAAAGAGAATGAAAAATCCCCAAAAAGCAAGCTGGAACACATGGAAGTAAGTGATATAAATGACAGAGATTTCAAGATTGCAATTCTGAAATATTCAGAGATGCAAGACAATTGGATGCACTCAGAAAACAAGTCAATGAACACGTACTTTACCAAAGAAATTGAAACTTAAAACTGTCAATCAACCCTATCCAGTTTTGTTCAGTGGTTAGAGCATTAGCACACAGACTGAAGGGCCACAGGTTTGATTCCAGTTAAGGGCACGTATCTTGGTTGCAGGCTTAATCCCGGCATTGGTCAGGGCCCATGCAGGAAGCAACCAATCAATGTGTCTCTCTCACATCCATGTTTCTCTCTCTTTGTTCTACCCTTCCCTTTCACTTCCTCTGAAAATCAATGGAGAAAATATCCTCGAGCGAGGATTAACAACAACAAAAAAAACAATCAGAAATCCTGTAAATGAAGCATGCCATTAAAGAGATTAAAAGAAAACTACTAAGCATAGAAAACAGAGCCAACCAAATGGAGGAAAGAATTAGTGATATCAAAGATAGAAATCTAGAAATTATGCAGAGGGAAGAAGAGAGAGATCTGAGCATAAAGAAAAATAAAAGAGCTCTATGGGAACTATCTGACTTCATCAGAAAAAAACAATATTAGAATAATAGGCATTCTGGAATAGGAAGTGAGGGAGAAGGGAATGGTGAATCTATTCAAACAGATAGTGGGTGAGAACTTCCCAAACCTATAGGAAAAACTAAGTTTTTGAATCCAGGAAGCAAACAGAATAACTAGTTACCTCACTCCAAAGAGGTCCTTTCCAAGTATTAAAACTGTCAAAAATTATTGACATAGAAAAAATTCTCAAAGCATCCAGGGAAAAGAAGAAGTGTCCTACAAAGGAAAACACATCATATTCTCAGCAGAAACTCTACAAACCAGAAGAGAGTGGAAACAAATATTCAAATATCTAAAAGAGAGAGATGACTAGCCATGAATAATACAGCGAGCAAAATTATCATTTAAATATGAAGGAGAAATAAAGACATTCCCAGATATACAGCATAGCCCCAGCCTGTTTTTCTCAGTGGTTAGAGCATTAACCTACTGACTAAATGGTCATAGGTTTCATTCCAGTCAAGGTCACATACCTGGGTTGTAGGCTCCATCCGCTCTGCCCCAGTCAGTCAGTCAGTCAGTGGTGGGTGGGAGGGCAGTGGCGCATGCAGGAGGTAACCAATTGATATGTCTCTCTCATATTCATGTTTGGTTTTAACAAGAACAGTGGCAAACTTAATAGCATAAACAGGGATAATTTGTGATAATAAAAACATAAAAGGGGAGGGTTTACTGCTAAAGGTCTGAAATGGCAAAAGCGGGCAAATCAGATGCGCTCAAAAGAAGAAAAAGCCAAAACCGGGTTGGATCAGTAAATAGAGCGTCAGCCTGCTGACTGAAGGGTCCCAGGTTCAATTCTGGTCAAGGGCATGTACCTTGGTTGCGGGCACATCCTCAGTAGGGGGCGTGCAGGAGGCAGCTGACCGATGTTTCTCTCTCATCAATGTTTCTAACTCTCTAAACCCTCTTCCTTCCTCTCTATAAAAAAATCAATAAAATATATATATTTTTAAAAACCTGAAAAAATTGCAACATTATTGTTTATAAACCTAATGGAAACTACACACAAAAATCCCCAAACCAGGCACATAACTTCAGATTATTACAATTGTTCCTCTTTTATCCCCCATAGTTCCCTTCTACCCAGTTCCCACCCTACCTTCTGCCCTTCAACCCTGCCCACTGACTTCATCCATAGTTGTACAATTTTTGTCCAGTCTCGTCCCACAGCCCCAACACCCTTTTCACCCCAAGAACTATCAGTCCACTTCCTTTCTATGTCCCTGATTCTATTGTTTTCACCAGCTTACTCTGTTCATCAGATTTTTTATTCACTTGATTTTTAGATAAACTTGTTGATAAATATGTATTTATTGTTCATAATTTTTATATTTACCTTTTTCTTCTTCTCCCTCTTCTTAAAGAATACTTTTCAGCATTTCATATAATACTGGTTTGGTGGAGATGTACTCCTTTAGCTTTTTCTTATCTGTGAAGTTCTTTATCTGACCATCAATTCTGAATGAAAGCTTTGCTGGGTAGAGTAATCTTGGTTGTAGGTTCTTGCTATTCATCACTTTGAATATTTCTTGCCATTCCTGTCTAGCCTACATAGTTTCTGTTGAGAAATCAGCTGACAATCATATGGGTGCTCCCTTGTAGGTAACTTACTGTTTTTCTTTTGCTGCTTTTAATATTCTGTCTTTGTCTTTAGCTCTTGGCATTTTAATTATGATGTGTCTTGATGTGGTCCTCTTTGGATTACTTTTGTTTGGGGTTCTGTGCAATTCCTGAACTTGTAAGTCTATTCCTTTCACCTTTCATTACAGTGGTACCACGACATACAAGTTTAATTCGTTCCATAACCTTGAGGCATGGGAAACTATGAGACAATCAAGTCGTGGTAAACTGGTGGGTCATGTGCAGCCGGCCAATCTGTGCAATTACTCCTATTGCTTGTATTTCAAAGCAAAAATCGCTCGCTCGATGGCTCATATCTCTAAAATCTCATATGTTAGGGCACTCATATCTCAAGGTATCACTGTATTTCTTCAAATGGGTTTTCAGTATCTTGCTCTCTCTCTTCTTCTAGCATTCCCATAATTCGGATTTTGGTACACTTGAGGTTGTCCCAGAGGCACCTTACACTATCTTCATATTTTTGGATTCTTTTTTTCTTTTCTGGTTGAGTGTTTTTTGCTTTTTTTTAATTTCAAATCTTTTACTTGACTCTTGTGGTCCTCTATATTAGTCTATGTATAGAAATTTTTTTTAGGCTGACAGTAATTTTTTTTATTTTGTTGTTATTTTTTTATTGTGTTACATGTATACATATCTCCCATTGGCCCCCTCTCCCAAGCAAACTCTAACTCCCAGTGTCTTGTTCATTGGTTATGCTTATATGCATGCATACAAGTACTTTGGTTGATCGCTTATCTACCCCACCTCTCCTTAACCTTCCTGCTGTAATTTGACAATCTGTTTGATGCTTTACTGCCTCTGTATCTATCTTTTTGTTCATCAGTTTATAAAGTTCTTTATTTTCCACAAATGAGTGAGATCATGTGGTGTTTCTCCTTTATTGATTGGCTTATTTCACTTAGCATAAGGCTCTCCATTTCCATCCAGGTTGCTGCAAATGGTAAAAATTCCTTTTTTATGGCAGCATAGAATGCCATTGTGTAGATGTACCACAGTTTTCTGATCCACTCATCTGCTGACGGGCACCTAGGCTGTTTCCAAATTGTAGCTATTGTAAATTGTGCTGCTATGAACATAGGGTGCATAAATCCTTTCTGATTGGTGTTTCTAATTTCTCAGGATATATTCCTAAGAGTGGGATTGCTGGGTCAAATGGGAGATCCATTTTTAGTTTTTTGAAGAAACTCCATACTGTTCTCCACAGTGGCTTCACCAGTCTACATTTCCACCAGCAGTGCACGAGGGTTCCTTTTTCTCTCAGCATCCTCGCCAACACTTGTTGTTTGTTGATTTGCTGGTGATTGCCATTCTGACAGGTGTGAGATGATTTGGCATTGTCGTTTTGATTTGCATCTCTCGGATAATTAGTGACATTGAGCATGTTTTCATGTGTCTCTTGGCTTTCCTTTTGTCCCCTTTCAAAAAGGTTCTATTTAGGTCCGATGCCCTTTTTTTTTTTTTAATATATTTTATTGATTTTTCACAGAGAGGAAGGGAGAGAGATAGAAAGTCAGAAACATCGATGAGAGAGAGACATCGATCAGCCGCCTCCTGCACACCCCACTATGGAGATGTGCCCGCAAGAAAGGTACATGCCCCAACCGGAATCGAACCCGGGACCTCTCAGTCCGCAGGCCAACGCTCTATCCACTGAGCCAAACTGGTTTTGGCCAATGCCCATTTTTTTATTGGATCGTTTACCTTCCTTTTATTAAGTTGTATAAGTTGGCTGTAGATGTTGGAGATTAAACCATTATCAGTGATAACATTTGCAAATATGTTTTCCCCTACAGTGGGTTTCTTGTTGTTTTGTTGATGGTTTCTTTTGCGTTTTATTTTGATGTAGTCCCATTTATTTATTTTTTCTTTAGCTTCCATTGCCCTTGGAGCAATATCAGTGAAGAAGTTCTTTTGGCATATGTCTGAGACTGTGCTGCCTGTGGATTCCTCTAGTATTTTTATGGTTTCCCATCTTATGTTTAAGTCCTGTATCCATTTGGAGTTAATTTTTGTGTACGGTGTAAGTTGGTGGTCTAGTTTCATTTTTTTTTTTGCATGTATCTGTTCAATTTTCCCAACACCAATTTTTTTGGTGCAATGGTAAATGGGATTGCTTTTTTTAGTCTCTCTTTCTGTAATTTCACTATTAGTGACAGAAATGCCACAGATTTCTTGGCATTAACTTTGTATCCTGCTACATTGCCGAATTCACTTATTAAGTCAATTAGTTTTTAGATAGAGTCTTTTGAGTTTTTTATGTACAGTATCATGTCATCTGCAAATAAGGACAGCTTTACTTCTTTTCCAATTTGGATGCCTTTTATTTCTTCTTCTTGTCTAATTGCAATGGCTAATACTTCCAGTACCATGTCAAACAGGAGAGGTGAGAGTGGACATCCCTGTCTTGTCCTTGTTCTTAGGGGAAATGGTTTTAGTTTTTGCCCATTGAGTATGATGGTAGCTGTGGGTTTATCATATATGGCTTTTATGATGTTGAGGTATGATCCTTCTATTCCCACCTTGCTGAGAGTTTTTATCAAGAAAGGGTGTTGGGATTTTTATGCTTTTTCTGCATCAATTGATATGACTATGTAATATTTATCTCTCAATTTGTTTATGTGATGTATCACGTTTATTGATTTGGGGATATTGTACCATCCTTGCATTCCTGGGATAAGTCCTACTTGGTCATGGTGTATGATCTTTCTGGTGTACTGCTGGATCCGATTTGCTAGAATTTTGTTGAGGATTTTGGCATCTATATTCATGAGAGATGTTGGCCTGTAATGCTCTTTCATTGTGTTGTCTTTATCTGGTTTTGGTATTAGGGTGATCCTGGCTTCATAGAAGGTGTTTGTAAGTGTTCCTTCTTCCTGAATATTTTTGAATGGTCTGAGGAGGATAGGTTTTAATTCTTCCTTGAATGTTTGGTAAAACTGTCCTGTGTAGCAATCTGGTCCTGGGCTTTTATTTGCTGGAAGCTTTTTGATGACTGCTTCAATTTCTTCCATAGTTATTGGACTATTGAGATGTTTAGATTCTTCCTGATTGAGTTTTGGAAGGTTATATTTTTCTAGGAATATGTCCATTTCTTACAGATTGTCCAATTTATTGGAATAGAGTTGTTCATAGTATTTTTTAACAATCCTTTGTATTTTGGAGGGATGTGTTGTTATTTCTCCTCTTTCATTTCTGATTTTGTTTATTTGGGTCTTCTCTCTTTGCTTCTTGGTGAGCCTGGCTAGAGGTCCATCAATCTTGTTTATCCTTTCAAAGAATCAGCTCTTGATTTTCTTGATCTTTTGAATAGTTTCTTTGGTCTCCATGTTGTTTATCTCCGCTCTGATCTTTACTATTTCCTTCCTTCTGCTTACACTGGGCTTATCTTGTTGCTCTCTTTCTAGCTCTTTGAGTTGTAGGGTTAGGAAATTTATTACCATTGTTTCTTTTGCAGTAGGTTTGTAGGGCTATGAACTTCCCTCTCAAGACTGTTTTCACTGGTGTCCCATAAATTTTGTATTGTTGTGTTGTCATTGTCATTTGTTGTCATGATGTTTTTTGATTTCTTCCTTGATCTCTCTGGTTACCCAGTCGTTGTTTAATAGCATGCTGTTTAGTCTCCATGTGTTTGATTTCTTTGTATTGTTTTTATTATAGTTGATTTCCAGTTTTATGCCACTGTGGTCTGAGAAAATGCTTGATATGATTTCTATCTTCTTGAATTTGAAGAGACTTTTCTTATGACCCAACATATGGTCTATCTTTGAAAATGACCCATGAGCACTTGAGAAGAATGTATATTCTGTGGCTTTGGGGTGAAATGTTCTGAAGATGTCAATGAATTACATCTGGTCTAGTGAGTCACTTAGGATTGATGTTTCTTTGCTGATTTTTTGTTTAGAGGATTTGTCCAATGGTGACAGTGGGGTATTAAAGTCTCCTACTATGATTGTATTGCTGCCAGTCTCTCCCTTGATATACTCCAGGAGTTTTCTTTATGTATTTAGGTGCTCCTATATTGGGTGCGTATATGTTTACCAGCATTATTTCTTCTTGTTGGATTGTTCCCTTTAGTATTATGAAGTGGCCTTCTTTATCTCTTGTTATGTGCTTCACTTTGAGATCTAATATAAGTATTGCAACCCCAGCTGTCAGCTGATTTCTCAACAGAAACTATGCAGGCCAGATGAGAGTGGCAAGAAATATTCAAAGTGATGAATAGCAAGAACCTACAACCAAATTACTCTATTCAGCAAAGCTATCATTCAGAATTGAAGGGCAGATAAAGAGCTTCACAGGTAAGAAAAAGCTAAAGGAGTTCATCAATACCAAACCAGTATTATATGAAATGCTGAAAGGTACTCTTTAAGAAGAGAATGAAGAAGAAAAAGGTAGGAGGAGAAAAATGGCGGCGGAGTAGACAGACATGTCTGGAGCTTTGTTGCTGGGCAGAGGGAGAGAGAGCAGCTGAGAGTCACACTGGGAGTGTTTGTTGGCAAGTTAAGAGTCAGTTATCCTCCAGGAGAAGGTGGGGGACTGCTGGACGGGGCTCTCCTGGCGAGGCAGCCCCACTGCCACAGGGATTTTGTCTGCCGGAGCCACCAGCACGAACGCGGAGACCACGCCATCATGCAGAGGTAGGTGGATGTCTGCGGCAGTCTGAAACATGCAGCTGGGGCACCCACCGAGCATCCGAGGACCCGGGGACCCGGGGACCCAGAAATCCACTTTCCAATCAGCGCAGACATGCAGCAGATTCAGAGATCCACACGGCACATGGAAAGGTCAGATTTCGCCTGGGATAAGGTGCAGTCTCCCGTCCCACACAACAGAGACACGCACACTGTGGGAACCGGGCTGCAGGAAAGCTGCTTCTGGAGAGGTCCGTGGATGTGGGGCAGGGCGTGATCCTTAAGTGTAGAGGCAAACTCTCAGAGCTGTTGACAGAGGGGAGCTCTGGAAAACGACTCGTTTTGATCTGAGACAGAGGGACAGCTTGGGAGTTATTTCAGTGTCCTGGCTGCAAAATCCCCACAAACCGGTTATGAGAACCACAGAGTAACAGGATCTGAGCACAGCCTAGAGAGATCCTGTGCTTAATCTTAGAGGTCAATTCTGAAATACTGCCACCCAGTGGATGACGCACAAATTGACTCTCGCATAACCACAAAAGAATAAAGAGATTAAAACACAATCAGCAGTGGAACACAGGGAACTGCAATACCCTCCCACCTGGGAAACAGAAGTGCCAAGCAGAACAATAGCAGAAGTGAATGACCATTCTATTTTTTTTTCTTTTTTAAAATTTTTTTATTTTATTTTATATTTTTTCATTCTTGCATATTTTAATTAAAAAACATTTTTTTCCTCCTCAATTGATTTCACCTTTTTAATTATTACATTTTTGTTTGCAACTAGTATTAGTACTAATATTATTTTACCATTTTGGAAAAAAACAAGTGTCATTTTGTTTTCCCTTTATTTTACTTCGGGATTAGAGTTCTACATTCTATTTTCATCTTTCCTTTAGCATAATTTTACTCTATCTCAACTCTACCTTTATGCCAATACTTTCTTCCTAACTTTCCCCATTTTATTGTCTTGTTTTCTCTTTCCATTTTCCAACTTTAGATTCTCCCTATTCTTTCTCTTTACCTGGTTAAAATTTCACCCCACTATATATCTAATTTCAAATCCCCTACTCTAAGCCCATACAAACCTCTATCTTCTTGACTTCACTATCCAAAAAGTTGTTTTTCTCTGTGACCTTTTGTTGCTGTTTGCCTGAACGATGATTATATCGATTTTTTGTACTTTTTTGGTGAGATTGTTTTAGCTTATTCTACTTGTTTTATTTTGCTTTTTGTTTGCTTTGACTTGGTTTGTTTTTTACCTCTCTTTTCCCTCACCTCCCTCCATACCAGTTGTTATTTGTAGTTTGTATTAATCTCCAGGTACTGGTTGCCGACATTTGTTGGGATTAGTGACTGTTCTATTGGTGTTTTCTCCTGACACCTATATTTTGTTCCCCTTTTCTCTCTTATCCTCTTTCTTTGCACTCTGACTTTTTTCTCTTCCTCTTTTCTTCTCCTTCTTCTCCTTTTTATTTTCTTATTTTTTTGTTCATTTATTTTTTTTTCTCCCTCTCCCAGTTTGATTTTGGCATTTCTTTCTTTTCTTTTTTCCTCATTTTCCTCTTCTTCTTTCTCTAATTACGCCTAATTTGTCTTTCAGTGGTGATCACCTTATTTGTGATTATTAACATCCTGAATACATTTCTACTCAGTGCCTTGTGTGCTGTACCTGGTCATGTTGTAGTTTGTGCCTTTCAATCAACGTAGGAGAGAGAACTGCATAACCAGATACCCGGAGAAGAAAGACCATGGACAGAAAAATAAACAGCCCACATAAGACAGAAAGGCAGGTTTCACCAGAAAAGGAAGTAAACGAAATAGAAGCAGAAATAAGCCTTCCAGAGAAAGAGTTCAGAGAAATGATCATAAGATGTATGAAAAGAATGGAAGACAAAATCGACAATGTGAGTAAGAGCCAAGAGGAAATGAAGAAGACCCAAGAGGAGATGAAGAAGTAGCAAGAAGAAATGCAGAAGAACCTAGTGGAGGTTCAGAATAATCAAGAAGAAATGAAAAATAATATCACTGCTATAAAGAACTCAATAGAAAACATCAAAAGTAGACTAGAAGAAGCAGAGGACCGCATCAGTGAGCTAGAAGACACGGCAGGAAAAAAATACCCAAGTACAGCAGCTCCTAGAAAAAAAAGTTAAAAAGCAAGAGGAGAGCCTAAGGGAACTTTGAGATAACATGAAACAAAACAACATCTGCATAATTGGAGTTCCAAAAAGATTGGAAACTGAACAAGGATTAGAGAACCTGTTTCAAGAAATAATGACAGAAAATTTCCCAGATATAGAGAAGAGAAAACTCACACAAATCCAAGAAGCTCACAGAGTCCCAAGCAAAATTAACCCCAACAAACCAACACCAAGGCACATTATAATTAAATTGGCAAACACCGACGACAAAGTAAGAATCTTAAAAGCAACCAGAGAGAAACAGAAAGTTACCTACAAAGGAACCCCCATAAGACTAGTTACTGATTTCTCAACAGAAACTCATCAGGCCAGAAGGGAATGGAATGAAATATACAAAGTCATGCAAAGTAAGGGTCTGAATCCAAGAATACTGTACTCTGCAAGACTCTCAATCAAAATTGAAGGTGAGATTGTATCCAAGATGGCGGCATAGGTAAACGCCTACACTGCTGCCTCGCGCAACAATTTCAAAACTACAACTAAAAGACAGAACGGACATCATCCATAACCACAGGGAAGCTGGCTGAGTGGAAGTTCTACACCTAGAGGGAAAGAGAGGGGCTCACAGAGACCCAGAGGAGATGCAAAAACCTGAGGTACGAAGATGCGCGCGCTGAGAGAGCGGGTGCCCGAGTACCTGGCTGGCTTTCTCTGTTGGGAAGGAAACGGAGACTCCCAATGGCATTGAACCCCTTATCCTACAACACTAAACCCCAGATCCAGCTGAAACTCATACAGGGGGAGTTTGGACTGTGAAAAGGGAGAAGTGCACAGAAATTTAGGGGAGTCTCAAAAGATAGGAGTTCTGGTCCCACACGTGCATGGCGCTGGGCGGAGGACAGAATGCTGATTGTGCTGCTGGCTTTCACGACTGGGCGGGAGACAGACCCTCCCAACTGTGCCACTTCTGAGTCCACTGGGCCCCTGTTTCGGGAGAAACCCTGGAGATCTAGACTCCTGTGGTCCGGGCACGCAGGGGAGCTGGAAAGGCAGCGGTCTAGAGGCACTGCAGGCGCCCGTGCACAAGGACCGCTCCAGCGATTACCCAGTCACCTGAGACTCGGGGGCCGTGGAGGGCGGGGCCGACTGGAAGGCAAGGCAGTCCCTTAAGCCCTGAGACTCCACCCCTCCCAAGCTCAACAGAGGCTTCTGTGGTTTTGCAAGTACAGAAGTTTCCCCAACATAGTGAAAATGCCAAGACAAGGGAAGGGATCACAAACAAAAGAAATGGGGGGAAAAAAACGACTGGATATAGAGTTCAAAACTACACTTATAAGGTTTTTTAAGAATATGCTAGAAAAGATGGATGAGTTTATCAAGTCCCAAGAAGAGATGCAAAAGGACCAACTAGAGATGCTAGAGATGATGCATAAATTTTGCAAGTCCCAAGAGGAGATGAAAAAGGACCAACTAGAGACACTGAAACAAAAAAACATTATACAGAATCCTAACAGCAGACTAGAGGAAGGCAAGAATCAAGTCAAAAATTTGAAATATAAAGAATCAGAAAACACTCAACTGCAAAAGCGAGAAGACAAAAGAATCAAAAAATGTGAAGATAATGTAAGGAGACTCTGGGACAGCTTCAAGGGTAACAACATCAGAATTGTGGGGGTGCCAGAGAAAGAGAGAGCAAGATACTGAAAACCTATTTAAAGAAATAATGACTGAAAACTTCCCACATCTGGTGAAAGAAATAGACTTACAAGTCCAGGAAGCACACAGAACCCCATATAAAAGGAATCCAAAGAGGACCACACCAAGACACATCATAATTAAAATGCCAAGAGCAAAAGACAAAGAGAGAATATTAAAAGTAGCAAGAGAAAAACAGTTTATTACCTACAAGGGAGCACCCATACGACTGTCAGCTGATTTCTCAACAGAAACGATGCAGGCCAGATGGGAGTGGCAAGAAATATTCAACGTGATGAATAGCAAGAACCTACAACCAAGAATAATCTATCCAGCAAAGCTAACATTCAGAATTGAAGGGCAGATAAAGAGCTTCACAGAGAAGAAAAAGCTAAAGGAGT
>PVJN01008547.1:0-10790 GCA_004026805.1 Lasiurus borealis | reverse complement strand
TATGAACAACAAATACATATCTATCAACAAGTGAATCTAAAAATTAAGTGGATTAAAAATTTGATCAACAGAATAAACTGGTGAATATAATAGAATCAGGAGCACAGAAAGGGAGTGGACTGATAATTCTCAGGGGGAAAGGGGTGAGGGGTGTACAGGGAGAGACTGGACAAAAATCATACACCTATGGATGAGATCAATGGGAGGGAGGTAAGGGCAGAGGGAAGGGTGGGAGCTGGGTGAAGGGGTGCTATAGAGGGGAAAAAAGAGAAACAAATGTAATAATCTGAATAATAAAGATTTGATTTAAAAAAATAAAAAAATAAAAATTGAAGGTGAAATCAGAAGCTTTACAGACAAAAAAGGACTAAGGGAATATATTACCACCAAACCAGCAATGCAAGAAATGTTGAAGGATCTGCTGTAATAAAAAGAAAGAGGAAGCGAAGAAGGAACTTGAGGGTAAGGAGTAAAAATGGCAACAGATAAGTACTTATCAATAATAACTTTAAAGGTAAACGGATTAAGTGCTCCAATCAAAAGACATAGAGTAACTGAATGGATAAGAAAACATGATCCATATATCTGCTGTCTGCAAGAAACCCACCTCAGGAAAAGAGATGCACACAGATTGAAAGTGAAGGGATGGAAGATGGTATTTCAGGCAAAAGGAAATGAAAAAATAAGCTGGGGTTGCAATACTTATATCTGACAAATTAGATCTCAAAGTGAAGGACATAACAAGAGATAAAGAAGGCCACTTCATAATACTAAAGGGAACAATCCAACAAGAAGAAATAACTCTGGTAAATATATATGCACCCAATATAGGAGCACTGAAATACATTTAAAAAAAAAAAACTCTTGGAGGATATTAAGAGAGAGATTGACAGCAATACAATCATCGTAGGAGACTTTAATACCCTACTGTCACCATTGGACAAATCCTCTAAACAAAAAATCAGCAAAGAAACATCAATCCTAAATGACTCACTAGACCAGATGGAATTCATTGACATCTTCAGAACATTTCACCCCAAAGCCACAGAATATACATTCTTCTCTAGTGCACATGGTAATTTTAAAAGATAGATCATATGTTGGGTCATAAGAGTAATCTCTTCAAATTCAAGAAGATAGAAATCATATCAAGCATTTTCTTAGACCACAGTGGCATAAAACTGGAAATCAACTATAATAAAAACAATACAAAGAAATCAAACACATGGAGACTAAACAGCATGCTATTAAACAACGACTGGGTAACCAAAGAGATCAAGGAAGAAATAAAAAAACATCATGACAACAAATGACAATGACAACACAACAATACAAAATTTATGAGACACAGTGAAAGCAATCTTGAGAGGGAAGTTCATAGCCCTACAAGCCTACTGCAAAAAACAGGAAACAATGGTAATAAATTACCTAACCCTATAACTCAAAGAGCTAGTAGGAGAGCAACAAGAAAAGCCCATTGTAAACAGAAGGAAGGAAATAGTAAAGATCTGAGCAGAGATAAACAACATGGAGACCAAAGAAACAATTCAAAAGATCAAGAAAACCAAGAGCTGGTTCTTTGAAAGGATAAACAAGAAATAATGACTGAAAACTTCCTACATCTGCAGAAAGAAATAGACTTAGAAGTCCAGGAAACACACAGAACCCCAAACAAAAGGAATCCAAAGAGGACCACACCAAGACACTTCATAATTAAAAGGCCAAGAGCAAAAGACAAAGAGAGAATATTAAAAGAAGCAAGAGAAAAACAGTTAATTGCCTACAAGGAAGCATCCATATGATTGTCAGCTGATTTCTCAACAGAAACTATGCAGGCCAGATATGAGTGGCAAGAAATATTCAAAGTGATGAATAGCAAGAACCTACAACCAAGATTACTCTACCCAGAAAAGCTATCATTCAGAATTGAAGGGCAGATAAAGAGCTTCACAGATAAGAAGAAGCTAAAGGTGTTCATCAACATCAAACCAGTACTATACAAAATGCTGAAAGGTATTCTTTAAGAAAAGGAAGAAGAAAAAGGTAAAGATAAAAATTATGAGCAACAAATACATGTCTATTAACAAGTGAGTCTAAAAATCAAGTGAATAAAAAATCTGATGAACAGAATAAACGAGAATATAATAGAATCAGGGGCATAGAAAGGGAGTGGACTGGCAGGTCTTGGGGGGAAAGAGGTGGGGGGTGGGAAAAGACTGAACAACAATCATATACCTATGGATGAGGACAGTGGGGGTGTGTGGTAAGGGCAGAAGATGGGATGGGAACTGGGTGAAGAGGAGATATGGGAGAAAAAAGAGGAATAATTGTAATACTCTGAACAATAAGTATTAAAAAAAGGATTGGTAGATTTTTTTTTCATAGTATTGTATCAATCAATGTTCATTTCCTAGTTTTTTTAAATATATTTTATTGATTTTTTTAAAGAGAAGACAGGAGAGGGATAGAGAGTTAGAAACATCAATGAGAGAGAAAAATCGATCAACTGCCTCCTGCACACTCCTTACTGGGGATATGCCTGCAACCAAGATATATGCCCTTGACTGGAATCGAACCTGGGACCTTTCAGTCTGCAGGCTGATGGTCTATCCACTTAACCAAACCAGTTAGGGCCATTTCCTATTTTTGATCATTGTATCATAATGATGTAAGGTGTTAATATTCAGAGAAGCTGGGTGAAAGATACACACCTCACTATTTAAATTCCTTCCACTCTCTTTGAACCTCAGGGTCCCTATGGATGCCAGGCCCTACTGCCCTCCTTCCCACTTTCCCCCCAAGAGTCCTCCCACTTACAGAGAAGGAACTAAGGGAGATATGACCTTTCCCCTTCAATCTCAATCCCTGAAAATCATGGAACCCCAGAAAAGGGGGTGGTCTGGGTGGAGTAAAAAGGCTTCAGAAGCAGCCGCTGAGATGGGGGACAGTAAGGGAGATGTCAGAACGATGGGGCTGGAGGCTAAGGGACCACTGTGGTGGCCTGTAGTTTCAGGAGGGGCTGGAGAGACTCAGTGGGTGCTAACTTCCTCTCACCATGATGGAGGCTGGGCATCTCACACCCTCAGGCGTTGGCCTGGCTGAAAAGGGCTCCATCCTACTGTCAGAAGCGCCATCTGAGTATGATAGTGAGGTGAGGTTTGAGGTCTCAGGTGGAGAGAAGAAAAGTTCCCTGAAAACTCCAGAAACCATTACATGCCTTTCCTCTCCCTCAGAGTTAGGTATCGTTCACTTGCCTACCCCCTTCAGAATGCTGGAGCAATACCCAGGCATCTGTCACCCAGACCTATTTTCAAATCCAAGATGGCTGGAAGATCTCACAGGATCCTTGACTGAGGCCTGAGAGAGACAGAGAGAAAGGGAGGGAGGAATGGCAATAGGGAAAAAAGAGCGAGTGGGAAGCAGATAAGAAGCTATGCCAGGAAATTCCTGTAGGTACCTGCCCCACCACTTTTCTTTTCTTGGACTCTGGAAGTCAGAGAAAAGGTGAGTGACTCTAAGGCACACCAACCCTAGAGCAGGTCAGAATTCTCATCCAAAGTCCAGGGCCTTCACTAGTCAGCTAGTAAAAGTAAGCAAATACTTAACCTCTCTGAATGTCAGTTTCAATTTCCTGATAGTTGAGTTTTAAGGATAATAGCGTGTGCCTCCTTGGAATGTTGTAATCAGGAATTATATTGTATGATTTTTTTTTTTTTAGCAAAGTGTTCAGGCCAGTGCCTGGCAAACAAATCCCCAGTAAATGCAAACATGAAAGTAATACTGAATCTGAGCTACTCACTAACTCACTCTGGTGTTTCTGCCATTGTGGACATTGACCTAGGGCTCCAGCTGTCCACAGGACTGTTGGCCATGTGGCCAACCTTGCAGTCAGCTTACACTGTCCCCAGTTAGGGCAGGGGTATTCCAGGCAAACTCTCCCCACCTCTACACCTCTCTTGTGTGTGATGCTTGGTCTCCCTGGAATGAAAGCCAGATTCATCCAAGGAACCTCTTTGCTTTACCTTTGGCACCGTTTTAGCTATGTTGCTTGCTTTAGCCTCTGGTACCATTATAGATATGGATAGACATCAACCTGAGAAAGGTACCAATGTCTCTAATCCATCTAGAGCACTGGATATGAAACCCACTCTACCCTACTCCTAGCAAGAAAGGAGGCAAGAATAAGCAGAAGGATGTCCAAAGAACTGCATTGGGAAATACTGTAAACTAGCTAAATAGTTACAGAATTGTGAAAGTAAAATTAGACTATTATATAGATTTGTGTGAAATGCTCAAAACAAACAAAAGAGCAAAAAAGTACAAACAAGATGGATGAATGGATCCAAGGAAGAATCAGGTGAAATTACAGAACTTGGATTGTTACAAAGAACCGGAATAATCAAACAATGCTCAGAGAGTTTGGAGTTACATTTATTATGCTCGGGTTCAGAGGAAAATGTCTCTCAAATTCTGGGCCCCAACATGCAGGAATGTTCCCTATTTATATGTTTTTACCTTCTTTGTCTCCCAAGTATGGGACGTTTCCTGCCCCTTAAGTTCCTAAAGAGCCCCTACCTGTTGGGGCCTTGAGACTTCAACCAAAGGCCTGGCCTGGTGCTAGCACTGATAATTTTGTCTGGGGAAGGTTTAATGGCCTCTCTGGAGTGAGAGTAGTCTCATTTTCCTTATTATTTAAGCAAACAAACATTTACAGAAGCCAAATAGCAGATTTAAAATTTCAAACAGCAGTTTTTATATAAGATGGATGCTTCATTCCCCACTGGTTTTATGTACAGGAGTCAAATCATTGACTCTTGGTCATTGTCAAGAAGGGAGTTATATTTACCACTGAGGACTATAATTTTAATTTTCTGCCTAATAAAGTTAGTGGGCCTGCTTATATAATAAGGGCTCAGAATGGGGGCCAGGAGTAATCTTGGACTCTCTATTTTTCCTGGGCTATCTTAAGCCAGGTATGATGAAGCCACGATGGGATTCCATCGACCTTGACTGCCGTGGAGGTGGTCCTTTCCAGGTAGGAGTCAGTCCTTAGGTGGCAAATTTCTTTACCCAAACAGAGTCACCAGAGTGGAAGGGATGAATCAGATCAGAAGTTGGTACAGGTAGAGCATCTCAGATGTGCTTCTAGATTGCTTCCTGGGTGGGACTGTAAAGTCTGTAAGAACTTGGCTAAAGACTGGTTATGGATTTCAGCTTTTCTAGATTGGGTAGATCAGGTTCTGGAAGAGTCACTAGAATCTGAAGAGGCCCCACTGGTTTTAGGGCAGCCTCCTGGGTAGCTTCATCTATGGCCCGGTTCCCTCTTGCTTCTGTGGAGACCCCTTACCTTGTAAATGGCACTATGTACGTGAGCCATTGTAAATGCGTACCTGCTATCAGTATAAATTATGACTGATTTTTCTTTTGTCTACCAGAGAGCCTGAACTGAGTGACTCAGTGTTTGATATCTAGTCTCTAGTGTGTTCCCAAGTAAAGCCTCGACCTTATGTGGGGCAGTTAAGATTAGTTTCTACCCTAGGGTTAACTTATTTGCTTTTTTGATAAGCACAGCTGTGGCTGCTTCTTCCTGGAGGCAAGTAGGTCACCCAAATGCAAAGGAGTCAAGTATTTTGGACAAATAAGCTACTGGCCTTTTCTAAGGGCTGAGACTTTTCGTGAATACCTCTTTGGCTATGCCCTTTGTCTCACATACATAGAGATGGAAAGACTTAGCTGCACCTGGTAGCACTAGTTGGTCCATCATCCTTGCTCTGCTATGTCTGTCTAACCGCCTAATATATTACCTCTAAGTTCCTGGCTCTGAATTCTTTTAGGGAAAATGGATGTTGAATTTCTTTTGTAGCTCCTTCATGCTGAGGAGGGGCAGAGTTTTCCTCAGAACCAAGAGATCCTTGCTGTCTGTCAGAGGGATGATGAGGCCTGGGCACAGAAGGAGGTGGGCTTGTGACCTAGCAGAGACAAACTGAAATAAATGGTCTGGTGAAAGGGAAAGAAAACATTTCTGTTCTAATAACCTCTATTGAAATAAAATTTTTCTCCTTAAAATTATCTCTATGTTTATTAAAAGAGCCAAATTAAGACCAATTTACCTACTGTATTTAATTTGGCCTGATTGTTTGCATAAACACAATAAGAATGGCAACTAACTCCTTTTGCCAGAATTTCATGATTGAATCTTAGCCATCCCATCCAGCTGCCATCCAGCCTTGCCTGTAGTATCTGCTGAGTTAGGTGAACCCCTCACCTGCAGCAATTCCACTTGGGCCCACACCCTAGGTTTTAAGGCCCATCTCAGTAGCCCTCCTACTCACTGCAGCCCAGAGGCTTGGGGGTTCCATAGGGACACAGAGGCGTCCTTATTGCTCCCCTTCTACTCTGACCAACTGCCAGTAATGATAGAACATGGGCCTGACACTCCAGTGCCAGCCATTTTCAGGGCTCCCAAGCAGGATACCAGGCTTTTCCTTGGTTCTCTTATTGGCTTCAAGTCTTCAGAGTTCATACAGGGCTCTTTAAAACATGATACTCCAGTCAAAGTTTCTGGTCAATAAAACCACTATTGGAAACTGGTCTTATTGAATTTATGCTGTTAGGGTCGAAACGCTCACCACTCAAAGGAAGGCTCCAAGAGATGTTCTCATGCAAACAGCAAAGGGTTTATTCACCAAGCATGCTGGGCTCACAACATACTCTGAAAGCAGAGCAGAGGCTGAGAGCCCCGAGTTGATACAAAGCTGAGCTTATATACTATGTAACAAGCAACAGGGTTATACAGAGGTCAACACAGAGTTTTATTTCCTCATACCTGCACACATCTCAAAATCTACAGACTCTGCATATTTCTGGTTACCATGGGGTTACGATAACAGGATAACAGGATGCGGCTGGCGGTTATCTCTGGGCTAGTCTCTTGAGACATCTGGGTCATATCTCCCTCCTCGACTTAGCCACAGGCTGTCTTATTGCACAAGATTAACAACCTGCACCTGGGTTACAGCATCCTGGGAGTTTCCACTCTGTTCTCAACCCTGAGACTTCAATAATAGGATGTAACTGGGGGATATAATTTTAAGCCGAGCTGTGTTAACTCTTTCCGGGCCCAATCCTGAGTTTTACAACCTTACAAAGCAAAGAAATGTATTACCATGATTTATTAAGCATTGACAAATTTCAGAGGAATTATATAAGGAGAAAAATATACTGACCTGCTTTAATATCTTCTGAGTTTCCTTGTCATTCCTTCCTATGGATTCTTCAGAGTAATATACCTGTCTTTGTGGAGGGGCAAGGACCAGACTGTGTTCCCCCCATAAGGAGTCGAACTAAGGTCATGGTGACCTCAGGCCTGGAGGCAGTAAAACCAGGAACTGGTGGTTTTAGTACACAAACACCAGGTGCCTGAGGCACAGGGTCTGACAAACTACCCCTAAGAAGGACATCTGCATTCCAAGCTGCTTGCTTAATCAGAGTTTAGATAAAGAGTAATGCTTAGCCAATTAAACTTAGCCAAGTCCTCCTGTGCTGAGGATAAAAGGCACTTGCTGCAGAAGTTCAGGGCTCTCGTGCTTCCCTGCTGTGTCAGTGGAACCGTGAGCCCAGACTCGAGTTCGTAATAAAGGCTTCCTAAATTTTCCAATTGGCTGTCTGGTAGTTGTCTTTCGCGGGTGGGTTCGAGTCCCACCTGGGTCGCCCCACAACATCTTCAAATGACAAGGAGAAATTCAAAATGTGTCTATATTCAAGTTGACAATTATAGCTGTCCTTGTAGTAGAGTTCCCCCTACTTGACTTGTCCTTAAGTTTTTCTATGGTCTCTGGGAGGGGTTACATGCCCTCTGAGAAAGGACTAAGGGAGCTTTATTGCTTCACATGTCACAGAACCTCACAGGGTCTGTAATTCCTATAACAAAGGACTGGTACTTACCACTTCCCTCTGTTCCAAACAGGCCTTCCCCAGTTTCCTAAAGTTGAGGTTTGTGCTACACCTGACATGGGTATGGCCACACAGGCCTGCAAGACAGTATACAGGCTGCCAACTGTCTTTCAATAGAGACCAAAACCAGATGTGTATTTTCCTTGCCCATTTGGGTACCTGCCCTTTTGACAACTGTATTCAAATCTGTAAGGTTAATGCAATATTATTAACACAATAAAGTACAATATTGGCACTGTGGCCACCTTAGGTAGCCAAATCTTCTGGCACATGGTAGGACTATACAAATATCTTAGTGACTAAAGTCTATTCTTGACCTTCCCACACAAAGCAAAATATTCCTTGTCTTTCTGGAGTCATGTCCATGAAAATGCAGGCATCATCTAAGCCTATTAAACAGTTTTCTAGGGCTGTGCATGGTGGCCAGTTCTTCTTTCTAGCCACAAACACAACCTGTCTAATTTCCCTAAAATTTATTCTGGCAGGGGAGAAAGTTGTTTTGCTGTAAGACGCAGCTTAACCCCTACATAACTGGCTTGGACATCAGCCTAGAAAGCTGTATTATAAGTTTAACATGTGGCTTTAAGTCCTTCCAACCCAACAGGGTTTCTGCCATCCCTCAGTCAGAATCTCTTGGAGAATCTCAAAGTCCTGAAGGCTCCCAGGTCCAGGGAGAGTGCCTTTCCTTTGCTCTTTGACTTTAAGTTGCCAGTCCAAAACAGCCAGAGTTGCAGTTAGAAACAGCTTTGAATATTGCAAAGCGCTTCTGTGGCAGTGGCTTGGGTATTAGGCCCCTTGTCTTCCCGCCAGTCCCCTTTGTGGCAGAGCAGCATCCAGGCCTCTCCCAAGGGAGTGCACTGCAAAGGTATCTCAGCCCCTCCTCTTTCAGCAGCAACAGGTACTGAACGCTTTCAGTACACTTGCAAACAGGGAGTTTTCACTAGCTCTATCTGCTGCTTTTACATATCCTGGGATCGCTGCTCAATTCCTGGGGCTGCCAGAAGGTCAGTAGCAGTCACTGGCCTCTGGTTTAACTGTTGTAGCCAGCAAGCCAAAGGCCTAAGTCTTGTATTGCTTGTTGTAAAATGCTCATTACTCACTGGGCAGCAGCGGGGCAGCTCTAGTGTCAGGTAAATGTCTGCTGTCCCCCGCTTTTCTCGCTGCCGTGACTTCTTCCAGGGCCACTGCAGGCAGCTCGGGTATCCAGCCCCCCTTCTTTCACCTGGCTCTCAGGGTCTGAGTCTGCCTAGCAACCAGTTTTAAATCACCAGGGCAGCCAGATTAATTATGCTTGCAGAAAACTTGCGACCTTGAATCTAGTGAAGTTCTGATAAGACACCTGGACCAAACCCCTATGCCAGCAGAGTGGTCTGCAGTCAGTAAAAATGAACAGAAACCTATCTCTTCCTGCTTCATAATTAACTACCAACACCCTCTCTCCTCCCTTTTCTGCATTAACCATTTACGCTGTCCTGAAACAAAGCAAATGGTCTGAAATCCTATATATGTAGGCTTTTTACATTGAAGGATACTTTTTTCTTTTTGTAACCATTGTTTTCTCTCATAGATTTTTCCTCTTTATTCTAAGCCCCTAGAGTATCTTAAACAGTCCTTCTTTACCACTCTTGATTTCTCCAACCATTCCCATTCCCCATGCCAGTTGCTTGTCTCCCTTTCCTATTGTGAATCAGAGGAAGACAATTCCTACAGAGGGGAGAAATAGAAACAGTGGAAGTTTCAGAGAAAACTACAGATTACTGCTGTAGTAGTCCTCCCTTTCGAAGGCTGAGGTCCAACCCATGAAGAAAAATGACTCTTAGTCAGCCTGGAAAGATAGTGGATGAGGATAAAGGTGTGTAGAGAGGTTTTTTGTAAACAGAAAGCCTGGATGGGCTCCTGAAAGAAAAGATCTTTAATCCAGTTACAGATGCTATAGAAATCAGGATGAAGGAAGAAGGGAAAGACCAGGTTATGTCCTCTATGAGGATCCTAATAACTGAAAACAGCAAGTCAAACAAAACATATAACCACAAAGACAATAGACCACAAAAGACACACAACTAGGGTTAAGGGGGTCCATAGACAGTTAATAATAACTTCAGCCTTAGTTTAGCCTCAGCTGGCTCACGTTGGACTATGATGTCACAGGCAGGGACAGGGCCTGTAAATCTGTCCTCCCTGCAGAGCTGTAAGCCCTGTCCCTGGAAGTCATCGACCACCAAAAGAGATAAGAAAGCCATAAATAAAAGTTCTTTGTTCTTTGAAATGTCACAAATTTATACCTTTAAATTAACCCCTAGGACTTTAAAATTAAAATTTAATATAGCAAATTCACAAATGAGAGCAAACTGAAACCCTTACTTATACAAAATTAGAGATAAATTTTTATTAGCTAATGGGCTGATACCCTCTCTGACAGAGAGCAAAAGACTCAGAAAAATAAATTTGAGTAGCTGATAAAGACTTTTGTATTCTATCACAGCAGGTCCACCTTATCTTTAAACAAATTAAACAATAGAAAGAGATAAATACTCTTGTGTACAGTCAGAAGGCACAAAGTAGCTTTTGCCACACACAGACCAGTTAATGAGCAGATAATTATGTCAAGACAGACAAACATCCATACTCACACTCTCTCAGTAGACTAGCCCAGATTGGAGCTGAGCAGTTAAACAAAATAATGTCCAACTCCCCAGGCGGGCTTGGGGGCACTCCCGGCACCGATGCCCCAGAACAGAATTCTCAATCAACATCTTGGTGAGAACCTACCAAAGGAGTTAAGACTACGTCCAGTCCCCCCTTCTCAATAGCAGATTTGCTAGTACCACACAAATAAA
>PVJN01008546.1:0-64553 GCA_004026805.1 Lasiurus borealis | reverse complement strand
GTCTCCGTACCTCAGCTTTTTGCAGTTCCTCTGGGTGTCTGTGAACCCCTCTCTTTCCTTCTAGCTGTAGAACTTCCACTCAGCCAGCTTTCCTGTGGTTCTGGATGATGTTTGTTCTGTCTTTTAGTTGTAGTTTTGAAATTGTTGTGCGAGGCAGCAGTGTAGGTGTTTACCTATGCCGCCATCTTGGCTCCTCCCCCCAGCTCAATTTCTATCACAAACCAACTTCTAAAACATTTATCATGATGCTTACATTGCTAACCTTCCTAATATTTAGCTTCTGGATTCTATTTTGTCACAGGTACATTATTATATTTGAATCTATTTCCTGCCTACCATCAATTACCTTTTTCTCATCCCTGAGGTTTTTGTTTGTTTGTTTTTCTTCATTCATCTCTTTGCTGGTTGGCTCAATCATCAAATAATTTTTTGCAGACTTACTGTTTGTTAGCATGGATTGGAGTGTGCATTGGTGGAGAGAATGGGAAAGACATGGAGGGATAATTTAGAAAGCTCTAGAAATTATTTGGGCATAAGATAATCAAGGAATGAGATAGGATGGGTATAGTTTTATGTTTTGTATACACATGACTAGATTCAGAGGGAATTAATGAACTTCTCAGAAGAAAAATATTGCTATGAGAGACAACTTAAAAAGATATTCTAAAAACTATGTAAAATAGGCTATCTAAAATAGGCTTTAGATATATATTCTTCAGTTAGAGCAGGGCTAGGAAACCCTTTTTTCTGCCAACGGGCATTTGGATATTTATAACATCATTCGCTTAATATAATCCACTTAATATAAATTTATGTTGCCATGAGAAAAGCTTCTGGATTTACTGAATTGCGAATCCCACCTGCAATTGCTTTGGCAGGGCCAAACCAAATGATTTTGCCAGCCTTATATGGCCCAAGAGCCAGACTTATTCCACCTCTGACCTAGAGTCAACACAGCAGTAATCTTCTCTAAAGAGACCTATCCAAACCAGGGAAAGTTATCTGAGTTTGTGTCACTGAGAAAGATTCAGAAGGATAGATATAGACCCACATATGGGTGTACACACACACACACACACACACACACACACACAGAACAAGAAATTCAGATAAGGGATTTTACATTTTAAAAATTTTTTTCTTAATGAATTGATTTCTTTTTATAGTTAATTATAAACCAAGAAGTTTCTGTTATCAGGATTGAGGCTCTGAACTAAGGTTGGGGTGCTTCAAACCATGAGATTAATCATATCTCAGGATTTTCTGGCCCAATTTGCACTCAGCTGGTAATGATTAAATAACTTATTTGCTAATTTAATTGTTTTAGGGCTTTATTTATTCTTTCATGTAACAAATATTTGTTGAGTGCCAACTGCATGCCAGGCACTGCTTTAGGTCTTGGGATATAGCAAAAGAAAAAGAAAGAGTGTTCTCATCTTTAGCAGCTTCCTTTCTTCAAATTTTTATCATTAAACTGTGAAATTTAATATCTGTGTATATGTGATATAAGAAATAGCAGAGCGTTAGCCAAAAAAGTTTCATACGTAAGAAAAACTTTTATATAGAGTTCCCTTAACTTTCCCTTCTGTTCTTCAAATATTCCTATTAAAAAAAAAAGAAACATTATTTTCAGACATCTTTGTATATGTAATCAGAATCTCTTGAGTAATAGCTCAAAAATCCTGCATAATAGCTCTTGCCAATGCATTTTATTATCAGGAATTGTGTGTTTTATGCAGTTTGCATTCTGGTCTTCTTCCATTTTATCTTTGGTAGAAAAAGCCTGCCATATAAATCATGACAAAGTACAGAAAGAAATAGTTTGGATTTTTGCCAGTCTTGGTAGTATGCTTTCAAATCAAGGAAATGTTCTAAAATCAATATTTAAATAGCATTTTTGGCAAAATGTTCTGCCCTGAAAGAAATGGATGGCATTTTTTTGAGGAGGAAGAGTAATGGGAACCAGACAGCCAAGTTCAAGAAGCCATCCTTTGTTGCAACACAATTCCTTTCAAGAGTCTTCCACATCCTAGATATCTTTCTTCATTATTAGCAATCTTCTTTTCTTGTCTTTAGATTTTGTTTTTAAGTTCATTGAAGACTTTCTACCTCTTTTATTTTTTCTAGAACCCTCTTCATTGCAATTGCTATTGGAATAACTTCTCTGCAATATGTAGCCATTTCATCTTCGTAAAATCTCTAGAAGTTCTATTTTTCATTGATGCTGACTTATCCCTTCTTTCTCTGAGACACAAAGATATAGGTTTGATAATTTGTTCTGATTTCATGCTTTCCTCCCTTCCACTAAGGTTATAAGTACTCTCCTCTCTACCCTCATCTTCTCTCCTACCCCATATTGCCACTCTCAAGAAATTCAAAGGTTTGTTTCTACTCTCTTGGCAAATAACAGCTAAATTAGCCTGGCCATTTTAAATACCTTCACAAACCACTTGCTGGTCTCACCGTTCAACCCGTTAAAAGTTTTTTTATCTAAGAATTGGACACTATTTATTTTATGTCAGAAACCAATAATTGTCTCATTAATAGAAAGTGGAGGAGGAACCTGAAAGGCTGATCAAACCTTGAAGCTCTGAAAGATCAAAGCCAGCCACTCCCTATCTGATTGAGACAATGAACTTCCTCATCAAATAATTATGCAAATCCTTACTGATAATCTACTTGTTACTGGAATTGCCTGCTTCAGGGCAAAGGGTATATCCCAAAAACCTGAATAAAAGGGATGGAAAGGCCAAAGAAAGGTGGTAGTCTTTCCACTAGAGGAAGGCTCCCACCTGGCCCCCCAATATTGTCAAATTAATGCTTTTCTAGTCTCTCTTTTCATTTGCTTGCGGCCTCTTCCAGAACCCAAACTCTGAACCAGGAACCCTGAACCATGCAGGACGTGGAAAGAGGTTCCCACAATTTTATTATTATTTTATTTATATATTTTTATTAATGTATATCATGAGTACATATTTTCCCATTTTCCCCTCTCCCCATTCTCATGCATGCCCTAACCCTCCAGTGTCTTGTGTCCATTGGTTATGCTTATATGCATGCTTACAAATCCTTCAGTTGATGTTTTATCTACCCCATCTCTCCCTAATCTCACTGTAGTTTGACAGTCTGTTTGATGCTTTATTGCCTCTGTATCTATCTTTTTGTTCATCAGTTTATAATGTTCTTTATTATCCACAAATGATTGAGATCATGTGGTGTTTCTCCTTCATTGACTGGCTTATTTCAGTTAGCATAATGCTCTCCAATTCCATCCAGGTTGCTGCAAATGATAAGAATTCTGTCTTTTTTATGGCAGCATAGTATTCCATTGTGTAGATGTACCACAGTTTTCTGATCCACTCATCTGCTGACGGGCACGTAGGCTGTTTCCAAATTGTAGCTATTGTAAATTGTGCTGCTATGAACATAGGGGTGCATATATCCTTTCTGATTGGTGTTTCTAGTTTCTTAGGATATATTCCTAAGAGTGGGATTACTGGATTAATCGGGAGTTCCATTTTTAGTTTTTTTGCAGAAATTCCATACTGTTTTCCACAGTGGCTGCACCAGTCTGCATTCCTACAGCAGTGCATGAGGGTTCCTTTTTCTCTGCATCCTCGCCAACAACGCTTGTCATTTTTTGATTTGTTGATGATTGCTATTCTGACACATGTGAGATGGTATTACATTGTCATTTTGATTTGAATCTCTTGAATAATTAATGACTTTGAGCATGTTTTCATGTGTCTCTTGGCCTTCTTCCTGTCTTATTTTGGGAAGTTTCTATTTAGGTCTGTTGCCCATTTTTTATTGGATCATTTATCTTCCTTATATTCAATTGTATAAGTTGCTGTAGATGTTGGATATTAAACCTTTATCAGTGATAACATTTGCAAATATATTCTCCCATACAGTGGGCTTTCTTATTTTTTTGTTGATGGTTTCTTTTGCTGTGAAAAAGCTTTTTATTTTTATGTAGTCCCAATGTTTATTTTCTCTTTAGCTTCCATTGCCCTAGGAACAATATCATTGAAGAAGTTCTTTTGGCATATGTCTGAGATTGTGCTGCCTGTGGATTCCTCTAGTGTTTCTATGGATTCCTGTCTAAGTCCTGTATCCATTTTGAGTTTATTTTTGTATATGGTGTAAGTTGGTGGTCTAGTTTCATTTTTTTTTTGCATGTATCTGACCAATTTTCCCAACACCATTTATCGAAGAGATCATATTGACTCTATTGTATGTTCATGCCTCCTTTGTCAAATATTAATTGAGTGTAGTGGTTTGGGTTAATATCTGGATCTCTATTCTATTCCATTGGTCTATGTGTCTGTTTTTGTGCCAGTACCAGGATGTTTTGAGGAGAGTTGCTTTGCAATATAGCTTGAAATCTGGTATTGAGATCCCACCTACTTTATTCTTCTTTCTCAGGATTGCTGTGGCTATTTAGAGGAGCTCCACACTCCACAAATTAGGTGTCTTCTTTTGTTCCAGGTGAATCTTTGGAGAGTTCTTTCTATGTCTGTAAAATATGTTGTTGGTATTTTAATGGGTAGTGCATTGGATCTATAGATTGCTTTGGGTAGTGTGGACACTTTAATGATGTTGATTATCCCAATCCATGAGCTCTTCCATCTGTTAACATCTTCCTCTATCTCTTTTTTCAGTGTCCTGTAGTTTTCCATGTATAGGTCTTTTACCTCCTTAGTTAGGTTTATTCCTACATATTTTAATTTTTTAGTTCGATGGTAAATGGGATTACTTTTTTAGTCTCTCTTTCTGTAAATTTACTATTAGTGTATAGAAATGCCATAGATTTCTTGGTATTGATTTTGTATCCTGCTACATTGCTGAATTCACTTATTAAGTCTATTATTTTTTTATGTACAGTATCATGTCATCTGCAAATAAGGACAGCTTTACTTCTTCTTTTCTGACTGAGATGCCTTTTATTTCTTCTTCTTGTCTAATTGCAATGGCTAATACTTCCAGTACTATGTTGAACAGGAGTGGTGAGAGTGGTCATCCCTATCTTGTTCCTGTTTTTAGGAGAAATGGTTTTAGTTTTTGCCCTTTGAGTATGATGTTAGCTGTGGGTTTATCATACATGCATTTATGATGTTGAGGTATGATCCTTCTATTCCCACCTTGCTGAGAGTTTTTATCAAGAAAGAATGTTGGATTTTGTCAAATGATTTTTCTTCATCAATTGATATGACCATGTGATTTTTATCTCTCAATATGTTTATGTGATGTATAATGTTTATTGGTTGCGGATATTGTACCATCCTTGCATTCCTGGAATAAATCCTACTTGGTCATGGTTTATGATCTTTCTGACGTACTGCTGGATCCTATTTGCCAGAATTTTGTTGAGGATTTTGGCATCTACGTTCATGAGGGATATTGGCCTGTAATTAATTCTCTTTCATTGTGTTGTCTTTATTTGGTTTTGCTGCTTGGAAGTATTCCTTCCTCTTGAATCATTTGGAATAGTCTGAGGAGGATAGGTTTTAATTCTTCCTTGAATGTTTGATAATCCCCTCCTATGTAGCTGTCTGGACCCGGGCTTTTGTTTGCTGGAAAGTTTTTGATGACTGCTTCAATTTTTTCCATAGTTTTGGCCTATTGAGTTTTTTAGGTTCTTTGTGATTATCTTTTGGAAGGTTATATTTTTCTAGGAATATGTCCTCCTGGTTGTCCAGTTTGTTGCAATAGACTTATTCATAGGATTTTTTTAAACAATCCTTTGTATTTTGGTGGGGTCTGTTGTTATTTCACCTCTTTCATTTCTTTTTTTTTTTTAAACATTCTTTTTTAAAAATATATATTTTATTGGTTTTTTTACAGAGAGGGAGAAGATAGAGAGTCAGAAACATCAATGAGAGAGAGACATCTATTAGCTGCCTCCTGCACACCCCCAACTAGGGATGTGCCTGCAACCAAGATACATGCCCTTGACCAGAATCGAACCTGGGACCTTTGAGTCTGCAGGCCGATGCTCTATCCACTGAGCCAAACCAGTTTCGGCTCACCTCTTACATTTCTGATTTTGTTTATTTGCATCCTCTCTCTTTGCTTCTTGGTTAGCCTAGCAAGAGGTTCATTAATCTTGTTTATCCTTTCAAAGAACCAGCTCTTGGTTTTGTTGATCTTTTGTATTGTTTCTTTGGTCTCTATGTCGTTTATCTCTGCTCTGATCTTTACTATTTCCTTCCTTCTGCTTATACTGGGCTTTTCTTGTTGCTCTCTTTCTAACTCTTTGAGTTATAAGGTTAGCTAATTTATTACCATTGTTTCTTTTTTTTTTTTTCAGTAGGCTTGTAGTGCTATGAACTTCCCTCTCAAGACTGCTTTCTCTGTGTCCCATGGATTTTAGATTGTTGTGTTTTCATTGTCCTTTGTTGCCATGATGTTTTCTATTTCTTTATTTATCTCTCTGGTAACCCATTCATTGTTTAATAGCATGCTGTTTAGTCTCCATTTGTTTGATTTCTTTGTATTGTTTTTATTGTAGTTGATTTCCAGTTTTATGCCACTGTGATCTGAGAAGATGCTTGATATGATTTGTCTTCTTGAATTTGAAGAGACCTTGCCTATGAACCAACATATGGTCTGTCTTTGAAGATGACCCATGTGCACTTGAGAAGAATGTATATTTTGTGGCTTTGGGGTGCAATGTTCTGATGATGTTAATTAGTTCCATCTGGTCTAGTGACTCATTTAGGATTGCTGTTTTTTTTCTGATTTTTTTTTTTAGATTTGTTCAATGGTGGTAGTGGCGTTTTAAAGTCTCCTAGTCTCCTACTATGATTGTATTACTGTCAAACTTTCCTTTGATATCCTCCAGGATTTTTTTTTTTAATGTATTTGGGTGATCCTGTATTGGGTGCATATATATTTACCAGAGTTATTTCTTCTTCTTCTTCTTTTAAAAAAAGAATATATTTTATTGATTTTTCACAGAGAGGAAGGGAGAGGGATAGAGAGTTAGAAACAGCGATGAGAGAGAGACATCAATTACCCACCTCCTGCATGCCCCCTACTGGGGATGCGCCCACAACCAGGATACATGCTCTTGACTGGAATTGAACCTGGGACTTTTCAGTCCACAGGCTGATGCTCTATCAACTGGTTTTGGCTAGAGTTATTTCTTCTTGTTACATTGCTTCCTTTAGTATTATGAAGTGGCCTTTTTTATCTCTTGTTATGTCCTTCACTTTGAGATCTAATTTGTCAGATATAAGTATGGCTATCCCAGCTTTTTTTTTTTCATTTCCATTTGCCTGAAAAACTGTTTTCCATTCCTTTACCCTTAGTCTGTGTGTGTCTTTTTTTCTGAGGAGGGGGGTTTCTTGTAGAGAGCAGATATATGGGCCATGTTTTCTTATCTAGTCCATTACCCTATGTCTTTTGATTGGGCCATTTCATTCATTTACATTTAAAGTTATTATTAATAGGTACTTATTTGTCACCATTTTTATTCTTTACCCCTCTTCCTATTTCTTTTCTTTTCTTTTTTTTTCTTTTATAGCAGACCCTTTAGCATTTCTTGCATTGCTGGTTTGGTGGTAATAAATTCCCTTAGTCCTTTTTTGTTTGTGAAGCTCCTGATTTCACCTTCAATTTGATTGCAAGCCTTGCTTGGGTACAGTATTCTTGGATTCACACCCTTCCTTTGCATGACTTTGTATATTTTATTTCATTCTCTTCTGGCCTGATGAGTTTCTGTTGATAAATCAGTCGCTAGTCTGTAGTGTGTTCCTTTGTAGGTAACTTTTTGTCTCTCTCTGGCTATTTTCAAGATTCTTTCTTTGTCATTGGTGTTTGTCAATTTAATTATAGTGTGCCTTGGTGTCAGTCTTTTGTGGTTCATTTTGCTCTGGATTCTGTGAGTTTCTTTAATTTGTGTGGGTTTTTTCTTCCCTATATCAGGGAAGTTTCCTGTCATTATTTCTTCAAACAGGTATTCTATGCCTTGTTCAGTTTCCACTCTTTCTGGAACACCTATTGTGTGGATGTTGTTTTGTTTCATGTAATCCCAAAGTTCCCTTAGGCTTGCTGCTTGCTTTTTAAATTTTTTTTTTCTAGAAGCTGCTGTACTTGTGTATTTTTTCCTATCTTGTCTTCTAACTCACTAATGCAGTCCTCTGCTTCTTCTAGTCTACTTTTGATGCTTTCTATTTAGTTCTTTACAGCAACTAAGTCATTTTTTCATTTCTTCTTTGTTCTTCTTCATTTCCTCTTGGTTCTTCTTCATTTCCTTTTGCTTCTTATTCATATTGTCGAATTTGTTTTCCATTCTTTTCAGTCACCTTATGACCATTTTTCTGAATTCTTTCTTTGGCAAGTTGCTTGCATCTGTTTCATTTATTTCATTTTTTGGTGATGCCTCCTTTTTTTTTTTTATATGCAGGCTGTTTCTTTGTGTGCCCATTGTCTCTCTTCTCTGGATGTCTGGTTATGTAGTTCTTTCTCTCCTCTGTTGATTTAAAGGCACAAACATAACACAACCAGGTACAACCCACAAGGCACTGAACAGAAATGTATTCATAAAATTAATAGCCACAAATAAAGGTGACCACCAGAGAAAGACAAATTTGGGGATAGGAAATAAAGAAGGAGAGAGAAAAGAAGAAGAAGAAAAATAAAAGAAAGGAGTGCCAAAATGAAATTGGGAGAAGGAAGAAAAAAGAGAAAAGAAAAAGAAAAAAAATAAGAGAGAAAAGAAAGAGAGTAAGAAAGAGAAAGGGAACACATTATATATATGGGGAGAAAACTACAAAAGAACAGCACTAATTCCAACAATGCCAGCTACAAGTACCTGGGGATTAATGAAAACTACAACCCATATCAAGGGAGGTGAGGGAAAACAGAAATAAAAACAAACAAAAACAAAGCAAACAAAAATCAAAACAAAATAAGAATAAGCAAAACAATCTCACAAAAAAGTATAAAAAGTTGATATAATCAACATTCAAGCAAACAACAACAAAAGGACAGAGAGAAAAACAATTTTTTGGATAGTGCAGACAGAGAAGAGAGAGGTTTCTATGCACTTGGAGCAGAGGTTTGGAATTTAGACATAAGTGGGGTGAAATTTAAACCGTGTAAAAAGATAGAATAGGAAAAATCTAAAGTAGGAAAAGGGTAAGAGAAACAGGACAACAAAAGGGGGAAAGTTAGGAAGAGAATGATGGCATAAAGGTGGAGTTGAGATAGAGTAAGATGATGCTAAAGGAAAGATGACATTAGAATGTAGAACTCTAATCTCAAAGTAAAATAGAGAAAATAAAATTATTTTTTTTAAAAAAGTTAAAATAATAGTAGTAATAATACAGATTGAAAATGAAAATGTAATAAGTAAAAAATAAAGTCAAGTGAAGAAAAAAAAAGTTAAGATGAAAAAATAAAGAATAAAAAAAATAAAAAAATAAAATGTGTGGTAATGAAGGTCATTCACTTCCTCTGTTGATCTGTTTGGCAAGCCTGTTTCCAAGTTGGGACAATATTTCAGTTTCCTGCATTCCCCTAGTTTGTAAGCAGGTGATATGTCTTAATGTCTTTATTCTTTTGTGATTACACAAGAGTCAATTTGTGAGTCAGTCCTTGGGTGAAAGTGTTTCAGGATTGACTTCTGAGACTATAGGTCCTCTCTAGCCTGTACTTAGATCCTGCTTTTCCTGTTTCATTCAATATTAGTTTGTGGGAGTGGGTTGCCCCAGAGCTGGTTCTCCGATGATTACTCCCTCCTATTATCCACAGACTCCAGAAAAACAAATTTCTGCTGCAGTCTCCCAGGGTGTCCCAACTGGTGATCCTATGTATTGGGCTTAACAATCAGAAGCAAGGATCTGAAGAGGAAAGAGCACAAGTCTGTGCAGTCCCCTTTCCCCGATCCTGTCCAAGCAGCCAGCACACTTTAATAGCTCCCAGAATGTCCTGCATCAGATCAAAATGGGTTGCTTTCTAGAGGTCCCCTCTGTTAACAGATCTGAGGGCCCCCTTCCACATTCAGGGATCATACCCTATCCAGCAGCCATGGATTTCTCTAGGTGCAGATTTTTCCAGGTCCTCCAGATCCCGTTGTGCGCCTTTCTGTTCTGCAGGACCAGAGACCTTACCTTATCCCAGGCGAAATCTGACCTTTCTGTGTGGAGTGTGGAGCTCCTCTAAATCCGAGTGTTTGCGCCAATTGGGGACCCGTGTTCTGGAGTTTGCACCTATTTGGCGGGTGTTGCAGCTGTAGCTTTTCAGGCCTCTGCATCTGAGCTGGAAGCTCGGGCAGAGAACCTGGCAGCAGTGGGGGCTGCCTGGTCAGGGGATCCCTGTGCATCAGTCTTCCATCTTCTGCTAAATTGCCAACTAACACTCCCAGTGTGATCCTCAGCTCTTCTCTCTCTCTGCTCAGTGACAAGTCTTGGAACACATCCATCTATTCTGCCACCATTTTTTCTTCCCTGGACACTATTTAAAGCAAATGAAAGAGCATGAAATAAAGCCATTGGCAAATAATTACTAGAATGACACAATTGGATATCTGGTTATTATTGAGGCTCATTTGGTACAATTTTTTTTTTAAGTTTTGAAAATGATTACATATGAGTTCTAGAAAGTTGTGATATAAAACAATATAGCAAATGTCCTTAAAACTAATAACACCATTTCAGGTTTTTACAATGAGGCTAGCATGGTGTGATGTACTTTAAAAAGATTATCTACTTTAGCACTAACTGGTTTGGCTCAGTGGAAAGAGCATTGGCTTGTGCCTGAAGGATCTCAGGTTCGAATCCAGTCAATGGCATGTA
Source organism: Lasiurus borealis (assembly GCA_004026805.1). Lineage (NCBI taxonomy): Eukaryota > Metazoa > Chordata > Mammalia > Chiroptera > Vespertilionidae > Lasiurus > Lasiurus borealis. Next base: position 53,748 of record PVJN01008546.1, on the reverse strand, counting down.
TCTTGATTGTGGACACATACTCAGTAGGGAGTGTGCAGGAGGCAGCTGATCGATGTTTCTCATCAATGTTTCTAACTCCCCTCTCTGTAAAAAATTAATAAAATATATTTAAAAAATTAAAAGATTTTCTACTTTAGTCCTGATTACTATCTAACAAATGAGAAAATGGAAGAATGGAGAAGTTAATAATTTGTTCAAGAAAAACAGCCAGAAGTGAAACAGCCAGAAGTGATCATACTGAGATTCATTTACTTCCCAATGTCTGATTATTACCATTAAGCCACAGAACCTTCCCAACTCCATTCAGTGATCTCTCTTCTCTGTCAGTGGCTTACTTCTGAAAGAATTTGTATATATATATTTGTATGTATATAATTTGATTTCAGAGAGGAAGGGAAATGGAGAGAGAGATAGAAACATCAATGATGAGAGAGAATCACTGATTGGCTGACTCCTGCATGCCCCCCACTGGAGACCGAACTCAAAGCCTGAACATATGCCCTTGACTGGAATTGAACCTGGGACCCTTCAGTCCACAGGGCGATGCTCCACCTACTGAACAAAACAGGCTAGGGCAAGAATTTGTATTTCTTATATACACTCAGAAAAACTGCAGAAACCATGGGTAGATGTTTAAGTGGAAAAGTTGGCTAATACACATCTGATAGAGATAAGCATAAGCCACTGAAATTTACAGTATCTCTCACATGTCAGGTTCTACTAATATTATGTGAGATAGTAATCTTTAATGTTCCCCAGTATTAGTTCCTAATATTTAAAAGTGTTATCATGTTGGGCTTCATGATTCATAGGAGACAAAGAGAATTCCAACTCTCAATTGCAATTGCAACCCATTTGTTACGATGCTGAGTTACACAGTACTAGGGCACATGTGAAATAAATACCTTTCTCTGTTCCAAGCCTCAATGAGCAATTTTCTTGATGCATTTAGATTCCTTGGGTAAGGAAATCACAATGTAAAGCCATTCTTTACATTCAATGTTGTGAGTTTGAACAAAGGGCTATGAGACTGCTATGGTGTGAAAGCTGTTCAAGTTCACAGAACAAAGGAGGGCAGAGCCCCCTTAAAATCACAGCATTCCATTTCATTTTACTTGTGTTGTTATGTTGAAAATTAAATTTGCTAGTTTGTAAGTAGATATAATAGCCATTAGAGTTGTGATCAACTGATTAGTTAGTATGTTTTAAAGCAAGAAAATGAAAAAAACAAAGAATAGATTTAAACTCATACTAGATCAGCTCTGTGCTGGGAAAGACTTATTACTTTCATGTAATATCATAGAAAGAGGCTTATTTTCATGACCAAACAATGATACGTTATAAAGTTTTATATCATTGATTTGATTAAAACATTTTTTACAATCTTTTTGTCGGTTATATGAATACCAACAGCCTTAAAATTTTTAGTAAGTCCCCAATATATGTTCAACAATCTAGTATCTATTTGGTTGGCTTATATAAAGTTTTAAAACTTTTATATTAAGGATTGTAGACATTTGGAGATATATATATATATATATATATATATATATATATATATATTTTATAAATAGGCAGACACTTTTTTTTAAGCTCACTGGAACTCTCCATGCAGCTATATCACCGTGAATATGAAACAGCATCAAAGTTGATAGCCAATGGGTTACCTGAGAGCATGACACACAAAGTAATATGAAATTCATGGCTTCAGTTCAGATTCTTGAGCAGGATAAGGTGCTTTTTTAGAATACAATGTTCTTTCTTATAAAGCCAAGATAGAGTATCAAATTCATTCCACTGGCATAACATAGAAATCAGAGAGAAGCCATCCCAAAGAATTGGTTAGTACAAAGCCATTTTATAGGAGGCTGTTATTGGAAAACAGAGCTCTATAAATTCTATTTATGAAAGCATACATTCATATAGCAATTGATTTATTAATGTACTTACCTATGACATTCCAAAAGGGACTTGAAGTACGAAGTTTCCAGGTAGGAATGGCAAATACTTGGAGATATAAAAATACAAATAAATAATGAACATTTAAAACATGAATTTCAGAAAAAAAAATTTTTTTTTCTCATGAAATAGAAAAAAAATCAACAAGTCATTGAGGACCAGAGCAATCAAATGTAAGGAGATTTGATGAATATGTGAAAGATATATGTTTCCTATCTCATAGCTCATAAAAATTTTACCAATTCCAGTATTAGTTGTCAATAGTATAACCAAAGTATAATATATAATACATTTATATCTGAATTTAATGTATTATTAGATATGTTATCATATACATATGTATACACTAGAGATATGGTGCTTGAAATTCGTGCATGGGGGAATGTGTTCCTCAGCCCAGACTACACCCTCTCCAATCTGGGACCCCTCACAGGATGTCCGGCTGCCTGTTTAGGCCTGATCCTACCGGGCCTAAACAGTCAGACATCCTTCTCACAATCCAGGACTTCTGGCTCCCAACTGCTCGCCTGCCTGCCTGCCTTCCTGATTGCCCCTAACTGCCTTTACCTACCAACCTGATCACCCCTTAACCACTCCCCTACCAGCCTGATTGGGCCTAACTGCTCCCCTGCCAGCCTGATTGCCCCTAACTGCCCTTCCCTAAAGGCCTGGTCATCCCTAACTGCCATCCCTTGCAGGCCTGGTTCCCCCCAACTGCTCTCCCCTGTAGGCATGGATACCCCCACAACTTCCCTGCATGCCCAGTTGCCCCCAACTTTCCTCCTCTGTAGGCCTGGTTACCCCTAACTGCCCTCCCCTGCATGCTTGATCACCCCGAACTGCCCTCCCTTGTACATTTGGTCTCTCCCAACTGCCCTCCCTTGCTGGCCTGATCATTCACAACTGCCCTCCCTTGCAGGCCTGGTCCCTCCAAACTGCCCTCCCCTTCTGTCCATCTTATGTCCACATGGGGGCAGCCATGTGGTGTGTTGGAGTGATGGTCAATTTGCAAATTACTCTTTTATTAGGGTAGAGGCCTGGTGCATGGGTGGGGGCCAGCTGGTGTGCCCTGAAGGGTGTCCTAAATCAGGGGGATTTTCTTGGAGTGTGGAGCAGCCGGTGCAAGGGGCCTGTGGTAGTTTTCAGGCTGGCCACATCCCCTGGCGACCCAAGCGGAGGCCCTGGTATCTGGGATTTATTTATCTTCTATAATTGAAACTTTGTAGCCTTGAGTGGAGGCCAGGGCCAGTCAGGAAGTTTGGCTTTCTCCATCACCAGGGAAACCCAAGCTTCCTGCTCGCTCTGTGGCTGTAGCCATTTTTGTTGAGATTTATTTATCTTTTATAATTGGAACTTTGTAGCCTTGAATGGCGGCCTGGGCTGGCCAGGGTGTGCAGGAAGCTTGGCTTCCTCCATTGCCAGGGAAACCCAAGCCTCCTGCTTGCTCTGTAGCCATAGCCATCTTGATTGGGTTAATTTGTATACTCACTCCTGATTGGCTGGTGGGTGAGGCTTGTGTGTGTAGCAGAAGTATGGTCAATTTGAACATTATTCTTTTATTAGATAGAATATATGGTCTACATATGTATATATTAATACATATATACCCATGAGATACATTTTCTACATGTGTATTCATAAATATGTATATAATATGTAACACATATATTTATAATATGTGTATATGGTGTGCATATATGAATCTATATCATATAAATTATCCTTCTGAAAACTTCTTTCATAAAATCTACATCATAAGAGAGAAGCTAAAACTTTGCTTTTTGACCCAACATCTGACAGGGAAGCTTACATTTGTCTGGCGAGAAAAAGGCTGCTCTAAGCAACCAACCATAAACCTGATCCTATGACCTATTTTGATTTGGAGTCTGACTTTGTAGTACCTAAGAAGACCAGAATCACCCTGCTAAGATGTTATTATAAGAGTTGGTTTCTGTGATACAGTTGGGATGCACAGAAGTATTGCAAAACTCCCCTGGAGGGTCAACCTGCCAACCTGGAGGCCCCAGCAAAAAAAAAAAAAAAAAAAGCCCCTTTGAAAGAAATGCAAAATTAAAGATATAAAGAACTTTTTTTTTTTTACCATGAAACCTGGTTTACAGACACAAAAAATAGAAAAATTTGAAACAACAAATAAATTAAAGCAGACTATACATTGGTAAAGGGCAATTGAATGCTTTGTTTAGTAGTTTGTAAGAGACTGCCAAATGGAGTAGATAATATTCCAGGAGTGAGTCAGCCAGGCCCCTTTCTTGCTCTGTGTCCAGGGACAGTTGCCAAACTCTACTGAACCCTGAGATCTTTACCTGTAAAGCAAGAATGAGAATAGTAGTATCTGCCTTATTAAGTAATTGTGAGAATTAAGTGAGATAATGCATTTGGAATGCTTATTAATGCAGTGCTTGAGTGCTGTAATTTGCTCTAGAATAAATTTTGTGTTTTAAAATTTTAAATCATTTAATAGGAAAAATAGATGCTATTTTTACAAAGAAATGAAGACTCTGGAAGCAAAAGGAAAATGTTTTTATGTCCAAATACTTAAAGTGATTTCAGGGGAAAAACATTCACAGCCTTACTCAATAGTAAAACAGAACCTGTGGTTGGAACTTATCAGGAGCATATTTTCATTTCAATTTAAGAAACTTTCTCACAAAGTTAAACATAAATTCTCTCCTTCCTTGGAAGTTTGAGTAGAGACAGTTGAATCCTTTGTGGGGTGAGAAGATTTTATTCTAGGGTTTTAGATCAGCAGTTCCCAAACTTTGCAGATGCATACATTTCCAGACACTCATTGCAAAGAAAAAAATTGAGAGAAGAGAAAAATTGGAGGGGGTGTGCAGAATGAAAGAAAAAATAGAAAGAGTGATCAGGGCCATTGTAGGGTACTATTTCTCAAACTTGCATGAGTAAGTAGTGTGTTATTTTTACCTATTAATTATTTATTAATTAAAATATTTTATTGAGTACCTAATTTATAAATAAGAGTATACGAATTCCTGCTCTCCTAGAACTTCTATTTTAGGGGGGGTGGGGAGAAGCACATGATAACCCAAACAAATAATTACATAGAAAGTTAAAATATTGTAAGTGGAATGAGGGCAACATTAAAGCAAGTTAAAGGAGACCAGGAGTGCCTAGGTGTGGGCTGTAATTTTAAACTGAGTGATTTGGATAGACCTTCATGAAAAGGTGACATTTAGGAAATGCAGGAACACAGTGAGGCACTGAGTCACCCATGCATTTGGAAGGAGAACATTTTAAACTGAGGCAACAGCTATCACAAAAGTCCTGAGCTGATAGCTGCCTCATGTTCTGGGAAGAATGTGAAGGCCAGCATGACTGGAGCCAAGGGAGCCAAGGGAGCCAAAGATGAATTGCAAGGGATAATATCAGAAAAGTAACAAAGGCTTGGCAGGTCGAGAGACTTGTATGCCATTGTAAGTACTTTGGCTTTTATCAGATTGAAAGATTTAAGGGGTGACACCATCTACCTTCCCTGTTAACAGGCTCATTCTGGTTGATGTGTGGAGAATACACTATAGGAAAAGGAGAGAAGCCTGGGAGGTCAATTAGAGGCTATTGCATTGAACCAACTGAGCTATAATAATGGGTTGGACCACAGTAGAAGCAGGGACAATAAAGAGTGGTCAGGTGCTTGATAGATTTTGAAGGTGAAACTAAAGATTACCTGTGAATATGAGAAAAATAGAATTGATGGTATCCAAGATCAGGAAGGCTGTAGGTTTGGGGTGGGAGAAGAGATTCACTTTTGAACACTGTAAGATTGACATGTTTATTAGGCATGGCGACTTTTGGAAGGAAGTGGCTAACAATATAAGTAGAAAACCGAGCTATTTTAGTACTCTGGAATCCAACACACACACACACACACACACACACACACACACACACACACACAACACCCCCCCCCCAAAAAAAAAAAACAGAACAAAAACACACCAAGTATAGCCAAGAGAAGGCAATGAAAAATTTTATCTGAATACTGAGAATTGACTATTCATTAGTAACCTTAAAAATCTTTTATTGGAATAGTGGGAGTAAAAGTCTAATGGAGTGGTTTAAAAAATGTGAAGCAAGAATCTGGGGATTGCAAGTGTATATTGAAATATCTTCTGTAAAAATAAAAGCATAATATGCTAAGACCAGACAGTCGAATGTCCTTTGAATCATTCTAGACATCCTTCTGGATGAAGCTGAAGCAGCAGGGGCCAAGGCAGAGGCAGTTAGGGGTGATCAGGCAGGAAGGCAAGAAGTTAGGGGCAATCATGCATGTAGACAGAGTGGTTAGGGGTAATCAAGCAGGTGAACAGTTAGGGGTGATCAGGCAGGCAGACAGGAGAGTTGTTAGGGGCGATCAGGCAGGTATGCAGAGTGGTTAGGGGTGGTCAGGAAGGCGAGTGATTGGGTTGATCAGGCAGGCTTGCAAGTGGTTAGGAGACAGCAGTCCTGGACTGTGAGAGGGATGTCTGACTGCTGACAGTTGGACATCCCTCAAGGGGTTCTAGATTGCGAGAGAGTGCAGGCTGGGTTGAGGGAATCTCCCCCACCAAGTGCACAAATTTCATGTACTGGGCCTCTAGTGGTCGAATAATAAATTAATCTATAAATTAAGGTTACCTAGAAAATCTAATTTCCTTACACTATTCTTTGTATTTTTTAATGCTCCATGACTTTTTCCCCCCTATTTTCTTCTACGCCATAGATCATCATAAGGTAAGCACTGTACATGACAAGTGATAATAATTAACATACTAACTACCTTTTTGCACAGTAATGACCAAACCAATAGGAAAATCATCTCCTATCATATTTTATGAAATGATCCATTAGTTAAGTTATACATATACTATCTCTATAGTAAAAACATCTAATATTATAAAGTTATATTTACTCAAATATAAACAACATTGATTTGTAATTTTCCTGATGAGATTCCTAACCCGGTGTTTGATTCTGAACACTTTTTTTGCATCATATAGATGTATTAATACACATTTTTGAATACTTATACATGGATGGGAAGAAATAGCACATTAAAGCAAATAAAAGTCTTAAATGATAAACATTTATGAATATTAAACTTTATTTTCCAAGTAGTGCAGAAAATTTGAGAAGCCCCACTCATTATCAAATTTTTCTTCATGAAAATCGGTGTTGTTTTAAAGCTACTTTTGATGATATTGCAATAGTAGCTCTAAATAAAATACCAGTAGATAGTCAAACAAGTTAGATTTAACAATGATGACATCAGTCACATTGACAGAAAATAACTTGTTTGGTTATAAGTTTGTTAGGAGATGAGTGGCTATTAATTTTATCATATCTATCAACAAGCCTGACATACTGATCTTCCTGTTTATTTTATGAAAAAAATATCCTTATCTGGCAAAGAGAAAGTTAGACTTGAAAAACAATTCTCTTTTTTTTCATTTCTGGCCTTAGAAACAGGAACTTCTGGGACTTTAATGAGAAAGCCCCTTTCATGCTGGTGGGTGAATTTTAGTGACATCCCAACAGAAAGCCCCAGGCTGTGCTCCTCCCACTAACTGGTGTCTGTGAACATCACAGATGATGGTTAAGTTGCTGACTGTCAGAACATAAAGACCAAAGACAAAGTTGTACTGTATATTTTAGGTTCTTGTGTTTTATATCAGTTGTTCTATATTTAGAACATCCTTGAGGCACCACTTGGGTTTATTTTCTAGATACTTTTTTCTTCTTGCCATACCTTCCTTGACTTCTCTTGTTCTGCCTTCTCTGCTGAGTTTCAACCAAGAAAACTGCATGTATTTATTGATAACCTTCCCATGCCTGCATCCTTGCCATTACCTGTCTTATTACCAAACAGCAGTAGGATTGACAAATAAGCCAACACCTAAAAACAAAAAATTAGGCCTAGAAAAAATGGTGGTGGTGGTGGGCGGTGGTGCTGAAGAAAAGAAGTGAATCCTAGACATGGAGCCCATGAAATAAACTATGTACACTTAATGGATATAGGATCTGTTTTCCATACCACAAGAGGTAAGAAAATAGGGAGATATGGAGTGGAGATCTGAGAGCAATAATAAGCCTTTATTGAATCTCTCTGTGCTGGAGAGATTCCAAAGATGAATATAATACAGTTTCTGCTTTTAAGAAGTCTAGGATCTAGAACTCAAGGGTATCACTGAAAATTAGAATTAAAATAAAACTAATGAGGGACTAGTTATTACACAAGTCTAAATAATTCACACAGGCCAAAATATTGGTTGAATGTGTGTCAAAATTTTGCTTTATGAAATGCCTCCTTGTTGAGGATTGAGTTGTCTTCAATTTGTTAGAAATATCTCCAATTATTTCTCAGCTGATTTGCAAAAATGAACTTGCCCTTCAGTCTGGATAAGCATGAAAAAATGAAGCTATAACCACCTGCTATCTCTGCCCTGGGTCTGTGTGCTCCTAACACCCTCTAAACCCCAGGCTCCTGGAGGAGAGAGGCGATGGGACTTGGCCTCAAAAGTAGAACTTCTTGCCTGGGGGAACCAATGATAACAGCCAGCTCCTGGAACTCTTGAATCTGGGTCAGGATAGTTGTCTTCCTGAATTTACTAGCAGGAAATAAAAACTGTGCTTCTCTCCTGGCTAGTAGGCCTGTTCACTCAACCCCCATCTCTAAGCACAGAGATTGAATCTTAAACCTGGAAATTAACTTGGATATTTATTACCTAGCTGGCATATCCAGTATCAGATGAATATTAGAAAGCATTAGTAAATGCTGGCTGAAATCACTATACAATCATATGCAACAGTTGGTCAGGAAGCGTTTATGTGGTATTTTTACAGACCATTAGATTTCCAAAGCTTCTGCAGAATTACTTTTAATTAGAGTGAAGTTATCACTTGGTAGGTTTTAGCCTAGTTCCTTGGTAACCTTGACGTTGTGTTCATATTTTTTTTCTTTTGCTGATGATTAACTCACACTCTCAATCCAAGTAGAGGGAAGCAATATCCAAAGCTACGATAAAAGAACAGTATTTGTGTGGCATTTCCTTTCACGCGTGTTTTGTCCAGATGAAACAGATGTCACTGTCCTTTTCAGAGGCACCTTTCATGACAACAAAGGTATCCCAATTTATCCCAGCAAGTTGGATAAACTTCTGTTGTTGCTTGTTTCTTGGGGGTAAATATTCTGTTTTGCAGAATGGAGTTTGGATTTAATCATATTAAACTTTTTAAAATCTCCATTTATAGTAAGGAAAAATTCTGCAACATTTCACAAAGGTGGAAATAAGTGTACTGACAAAGTAGCTTGCTAAAATTTTCTAATTCCAGGTAAGGCACTCATAATGAAAATGAATCGTAATGAATGTTGCTGAGCTGTGGGCTTTACCCCCCTCTCTTGAAAGTGCACCACTGAATTCAGTGTAAGACAGTGACAGAATTACCAGTTCCTGCTTTTCTTATTCATCCCACATTTCCTGTAATTTTCTTCATCTGTCACTTACCGGATTTTTCATGTAGCTCTGGCTTCAGAATTTTTTTTGGTTCGTTTTGTTATTCTTTGTGGATAATAGTGTTGACAAGCATCTGCTTCTACATCTGCTAATCCCAATGTTATTTGCCAAGAAGAGAACACAGGTTTCTTAGCATTTTGCAAGTAAATAACCTTTTTAAAAAGGATTTCGTGGGAATGAGAGTATTTCACACTTAACATATAATATAAAACATGTTCACTATTTTGGGAGATGAAAAATATCCATAAGTTGTACATTTGTTCTTTGGATGGGCATACAATCTGTGACTGTCTCACCTTCCCTACTAGAGGGGCTGCACTTAGTTTTCAATCTAATGCTGACTTGCCTCTATTTGATCTGATAACAATTTCAGAACAATGTCCAAAACAATATTTCAATGGTGCTTCCTCATTTGGGCTGGTATCACAAATCTCTGCAGGATGTAAATAGCACTATATTAGTTCACACTTCTTCATGTTAGTGTACCTCTCACATACATGAGCCTCCAGGGTTACTCATACTTTGTACTGATGTGATCTAATGGGAGTGAGGTGTTTCAGGAAGATAGATAAGGAGGTGGTCCCTGTCTGCATGTGAAAAAAAAAAAGACATCGTGCGCAGCCAATGCTTAAAACCCCACTTACCATCTCCTAGTAGATTATGAAAGATCAAAAGAGCCTGGGGGTAAGTTATAAGAAATCCAAGTAGATTGTTTTCTTTCTTTTATGACTTACTGTCACTTTATGACATCTTTGATGCATATCTTTTTCTCTTTTCACCAATAGATAGTGGCCTTAGGGGTCACATTCTGTGCTGGCCAGTATATGCTATATCTTTTCTGTTTACCCATCTTCAGAGAAGGATATGCAAATCATGTGCTTTAAAATGAAAGGAAAGTAACCCAGATTAATTTCGTTGGTCATGTCCAAACTCTCATCTTTTGCAGCTTATTAGAAAATTTTATGAAAAGCATCTTACCCATCTTCATGCATACCATCACCCTTGCTTTTTTAAAAAACAAAATATTGTTTAAAATTTATGTAAAAAATAAATCAACTAACTTTAACATGATAACTACATATGGGTTTTGCATACTTTCAAAATGAGTTATATAAATGTCTGACTGTAAAACATAGGTCGGCTTTCCAAAGAAGTTTCTTTTATATTTAGTTTTCTACTGTATGCATTTATATAAGCTGCCTTAAATAACTTCTTATTGTCACATATAAACAAATAGATTTTGTCCCTTTCTGCCACCTAAAACCATAATATTTTTAGTTAAATTTCAAGATACTGAAGTTGCCATGAATAATCTTAATGTTGAAAAAGCCATTCCCAAAATTTAATGAATATCTATTTTTTGATTTCTTAATGCAATATTCAATCAATACCATTTAATTTTAATAAAATCACATTTGGATAACATAAGAAAATGTTTAATGCAAATCCAGAATTTTGGAATAATAAAACCAACCCAGATCTCATACACATAAATCAACTATTTTTCTTGAGTTCTGCAGAACATAAATTTATAATTCTTGAAATGTTTTAAAACAGAACTATTAATTGTAAATGACTGGTTGAATCAATGCCATGCAATGAGTTCTATGCACCTGCCCTGTAAGATTTAGACATTGGTTAAGCCTCATTTTGGAGTGAAAAGTGGGTTTGTTGGGGGGGAATGGGGAGATGATGGTTTCTAGAAATTGGAGGTTTCCATAGGAAAATTATTAAGAATAATTTAACATATTATTAATATGTTAACTATGATAACATATTTGTCCTAATGATATCCATAAAATCATATTTTGTTTTAAGTACAGTATAATTGCATTTAAAATTTATTTGGAAAAAAATCATAGTTGTTGCCACACTGATTTTAACCACTGTTACATTTTGTAGAATTTTATTTTCATTAGTTTTTATTTTCCATATTTTACTCCAAATGCCTTACTTAACATATCATTTTAAAGCAGATAATAATAGATAACATATGGAGCACTTATTGTAGATACATTACATCCATTATATCATTATTTCTGCAGAAACATACCTGTGGGTAGGTACTATTTATTATCTCTCTTTTAGAGACAAAAAAAATTGAGGAAGTTTTACAAAGTTTAATTAATTTGCCACTGTCATTTAGCTAGTAAATTGCAATTTCTAGCCTTAAATCCAGGAAGCCTAACTGTAGAGCTCTTGAATGGTATGCTATATTGTGTCTCTGCAATTATTTTTGGTGGAATTTATATAGATTAAAAATAAAATTATCTTGCTATTTCCAGGAAAAGAATTCATTAAAGATATGAGTTATGGGATCCAACCTACTTTATAAAGATCGATTCTATTGTTCAATTGTTTTTGGTCTGATTCTTATCATAATTATTGTTATCAATATCCTTAAGAAATATTTGGCTTAATAACTGACCTAATTATGTTTAATTGAATTGTTTTACATTAATTTTGATTAATTTCTTTTTCTTCTTCTGCATAGTTACTCAATCTTTTCTATGATGGTGAATGCCTAACTTAAAAAATGAACATATTTTGTGCTGCAAAGATACTTACATACTTTTAAATATTTCCTCTGATTTGAGGTAAAATTAATCATGGTTCCTTTTACATTTTATTTTTAGAACTACAAAGCCACAATTGTATCTGAGATTTTTGATTGCACAGAAAATGAAAGTTGGAAAAAAGATGAGTGAATTGCAGTGAAGAAGGCGTAACTTATAAAAAAGTCAATCTGAGTTTTTATTGCCAGTTTCAAGGGCATAAATCATTATTTGATTAAGAATGTGATTTTTCTATGTGCTACTATCTTTTTTATATTCAGAGCTAGATGAGAGCAGTTACCAAGCAAGCCCTTTAGTGCTTTTTGAGTAAATTGAAATGTTAAGAATTAGGAGAGTTTTGTGAAGAAATCTGACTTTAAAATGGGTAAGCAACTGCATAGAGCCTCAAGGAGTTTGGGCTTTTTATGCAGGTGTATTAATTACATAAAGTGATAATAAATATTTGCCATATTGTCACACATTCTAGGTCCTCAGAGGGGAATGCATAAGGAAGAATTCCACTCCTGGAGATAAAATTGGGAGATTTCTCCTCTGTATGGGTTATAATCAAGATTAGAGACCAAAGGGAAAAAATATAAAATATAAATATTTCTGAATTAAATTATTTTTTTCTGTCAGAGTCTTATAAGTTTCAACAGTTAGAACCTATCTTTCAACTTCAGTGGTTTTGTTTTTCATTCTCTTTCATTCATGAGTTTTTATTTATTTTACTTCTCACCCTTATTTTAACAAGGCAGCCCTATTGCTATGGAAACCTACTTCTTTTGCTACCACTAGATATTTTTTTAAAATATATTTTATTGATTTTTTTTATAGAGAAGAAGGGAAAAGGATAGACAGAAACATTGGTGAGAGAGAAACATTGATCAGCTGCCTCCTGCACACTTCCTATGGGGGATGTGGTCACAACCAAGGTACATGCCCTTGACTGGAGTTAAACCTGGAACCTTTCAGTCTTCAGGCTGACGCTCTATCCACTGAGCCAAACCAGTTAGAGCTACCACTAGATATTTTTGTTAGTGAAAGCAATAGATAGTATAATGGTCTTTGGATTAAATAGATGAAAAGAATTGATCACAAACATTAAAAGAATGTGCCTGCTTTCAATAAACTCTATTAAAGATGTTTTGCTTGATTGATCAGCTTTTATATTAAGAAACCCAACATTTAATACATACAAAGTAATAGTTAACAGAACCAAACTCACTGTCCTTTTATTTAACACATATAACTAGGGATAAAGAGAATCCTGATGATATTTAGCATTATAGAATAATGATAGGTGAAAAGGTAAGCTATTTCATAATTCTAGTCCTTGGGTTTTATTCATAGGGACTATACAATAAAGAGTGAAATAAACTACTCGATACTATCTGCTTATAAATAATATAACTGGAACTCCTACAAGGAATCAAAAAAGCATTTTAGTGCTCAATATTATGCAAGGTATTTTGTGGTAAGACAGGGAATAAAGAGAGTTGCACAGTGTGTCGATCCAAATAATCCATTCTTTATGTTCTGCCTTTTCTTTCTAATATAGAAAGGGCATACAGGCTAGAGGAATCCAAAGATGAAGGAAATCAATTACAGCAATTCTCCCATTTAAACAGGGCTATGTTGGTGGCACAAAATAGCACAGCAATTTTCTTTCCACTAAATGAAAGAGCAGGAAGTCTAAAGAGTAATTATTTAATACAGGACAGAAGTAACTAGAGTCAAATACCATTTCATTCGTGCCCTGTAATAATCCCTCTTAGTCCTTGTGTGTACAGCCAAACATGTAAATAAAAATGTCTTTATAAGTTTAGTTTCACAAATTATTTTGTAAGGAATGTGTACTGAATATATAAATACCATAGCAACAGCATATACTGGTTTTATTCAACCACAGTGGGGCATATTAAATATATAAAAAGAAAGGAACAAAATCAACAATTTTATAAAAATAATCTACATTAAGAAATAAGGAAGTGTAAATTTTGTATAGCACCTCATGAATGTTTTGGTATTTGTGGTCTATTGCATTAGAATACTGTAATTTATCATGTCTTTATTTTTAATAAAATTACTTTTCTATGGAATTGCTAATGGCCATTATATCCTGAGAGTAACCATTATTCTAGGGAGTTTTGGCCATTAAGCGTGTTAAGAACCTATAAAAATTGTTTCCATTTTGGGCCTGTGTGTCACCATGGAAACTATCCATGAGTTAAGTGTTTGTGAATGATTTGTGGTCCTTGATGAAGCAAACTTTTAATGAAATAAATCCCTTCATGGCCCATATTTTTGTCTGTAAAAAATTTCGGAATTTTTCCCCCCTAAGACTCAGTGTCCAATTTAATTCAGTTTCTTTGGTTTAGTTGCCAGCATGCTTCTAACTTTTGTTTTATCTATTGAATTTGTTTTTTTTTTCAATTCCTCTTCTTTCACTTTGTTATCGGTGGTAGTGAATGGCTGTCATGGCCTGGATCTAAGGTGAAAATTCTCCATCTGACATTGTATTCAGTGCAGTTACAAACAAACAAATGTATCTTTAACATCACATCTGCTATGATGCTCCCCTATTTCTTAAATAATTTTTGGAATGAAATTAAGTTTCCTTTCCTTTGCCTTATAGCAAATTTTTAGTTAAATTAGTTGGCAGACATTCTTATTTGTGAGTCATAACCAAAGTATTTAAAGCAAGTATTTAAAAATATTAACTTCTTTAAATCATACTACTTATTTTCATTAAAATTCTTTAAACATATATTAGTACTAGCATAGATATTTAGAATTTTATCCAGGAATATAAGGCATATACTACTTTTGCTAATAGTATTCTAATCACAGTACTTTAACACTAATATCAGAAATTAGGTACACTAATATTTCAGTGATTAAATAAAATTTTTGAAAAATTTGTTCCCATAGAGCTCCAGTAATACACACTACACTGTATGAAGGTTTGTGCCAAATCTGGGTTAGTTAAATTAATAATTATTTAATGACTTAGAAAAATGCAGATAAATTAATAGTCTACAGTTTTAGAAGATGTTGCTATTTGTGATTAAATTTATTTTTAGGTTTTCAATAGAATAGTTTTTTTTTCAGTAAGTGCATTGAATATAAATGAATCTTGTACATTTTAAAGTAACCCAAATGGTCACTTCTATTTAGTGACTCTTTTCCAACAATTTTTTTGATATAATATGTGTATGAGTGGAGAATGGAATTACAATTTTGAACATTCTGTATAACCCAGATATTTTTAAATGAGTTTATTGAGTATAATTCACCTATTTAAAGTGTAATTCAATGGCTTTTAGTATAGTCACAGAATTGTGTAACAATCACTGCAATTATTTTTAGAACTTCTCATTACTCCAAATGAAATCATATACCCTTTATCAATCACTCACCATGTCCCCCTACTCCCAACCCTAAATTTAGGCAACCAGTAATCTACTTCCTATCTATATAGGTTTGCCTGCTCTAGAACTTTTATATAATAGAATCTACAATATGTAATATTTTGAGAGTAGCTTCTTTCACCTTGCATAATATTTTTAAGGTTATCCATATTGAAGCATGCGTAGATACTTCACCCATTTTTATTGCTGAATGCATATACCACATTTTATCTATCCATTTTCAATTGATAGACATTTGAGTTATTACCACTTTTTGGCTACTATGCATAATGCTACTATGAAATTTCCTGCAGAAGTTTTTGTGTGAACATATATTTTCATTTCTTGTGGGTATGTACCTGGGAGTTGAATTGCTCATCATAGGGTAAACTCCTTCTGAGGAACTAGTAGACTGCTTTTCAGAGAGACTGTACCTTTTACATATCCACCAAAGACATATGAAAATTATAATTTCTCTACACCTTTCACAAATTTTGTCATAGTCTATCTGTTGGATTGTAGTCATCCTAGTGAGGGTGGGGCCATGGTATCTTCTGGGTTTGATTTGTATTTCTCTGATGGCTGATGAGGTCAGAACTTTTTCTTGTGTTTAACCACTTGTATATATTCTTTAGAGAAATGCCTACTCAGATTTTCTTTTGCCTGGTTTTGAATTGGGTTATTTGTCATTTTATGATTGAGTTATAGAACTTTGTTTAAATTAATAAGGGGATTTTCCAAAAGCTATTTTCAAATTGGTATGTTTTAACTGACTTTTAGAAAATGATTTCCACCCTTAATGTAGAGTCTTTTCTACTTAAACCTAATATATAACACTAGAGACCTGATGTGTGGATTTGTGCACTGGTGGGGTCCCTCAGTGTGGCCTGCAGAGATTGGGCTGAAATAGGCATCCCTGAAGATGCAGTAGTGCATGAAGCTGCGGGTGGCTGGGAGGATCCCAACCCCTGGCAACTCACACTCATCCTGCCCCGCTGTGCCTGGCACCACTGCTGCTCAGGAGGCTTGCTGCCGTTTCACTGCAGTCTCTGTATGCCCATCCTGGGGCAATACTGGCACTCCCATTATCAACAACACTGCTGTGGGCTCACACCCAGTCAGTCCCGATGTAGGTTCTGATCCTGGTCCCAGTCCAAATGAGAGAGGAGTGTACGGAGGAGTGTGTGAAGGAGAGCTTATACCTCTGCAACTGCACTCACCAGCCATGAGCCTGACACCCAGGGCCCAGCAGACAGCTGAGTGGTGCTTTGCAAGTACACTGACCATCAGTGGGCAGGTCCTGCATTGAGCATCTAACCCCTGGTGGTCAGTGTACATCATAACAACCAGTTGACAGGTAGAACAGTTGCTTATGCTTTTATATATATAGGTATGCTTATATATATATAATTTTTAAAATAAAAATATAAACATACTCATACTGTGTTTATAACAAAATAATTTTATTAAGCAATATTTTTTAAATAATGCTAACTTCTCCTTCAAAGATGACATTTCTTGGGAAGAAACCAAGAATAACTCAGAAAGCAAGAACAGCTTCTTGGTTAGCAAACAGTAGGGCTTGATCTCTTGAAAATTTTCCAGTTCCAAGAAGACCTTGGCATTTAGACAATAACAATAGTGTTTGAGTAGGGGTCATTTTTTAGTGATGTTAACTTTTTCCTGCCCTGCCTGGGTAATTTCCCCTGAATGTCTGTATAGAAAGATTAACAATATTGTCAATAGCAATTACATGTCTGAATCTTAAAAACCTAAAGTTTACTGGATGGCATAGCAGAAAATAAAAATATTTTCTACAAAACAGCAATATTCTAACATATAGATCCACAGGATTCCTGGAATTATATGTTTTATTTTAACATGTAAGTTCTTTGTAGAGCAGCACAGTAAATTAACATATATGCACATGAAATATTTAAAAAATAAAAGGTTTAGAAGAGAGCAGCATTATTAACATATTAGGGTTCCAGTGCACAAAATTCATGCACTGGGAAGGATCCCTCAAACCAGCTTGCCCCTTCTCACATACTGGGAGCCCTCAGGGGATGTCCTCCTGATGGCTTAGGCCTGCTCCCCTTGGGAGGTGACAGAGCAGATCAGGGGAAGGCGCCAGCCCCATCACCCTGCCGCTGCAGCCACTGCCAGTCACCGCAGCCACCAAGATATTTTCATGAACACAGACTCCAGTTTCTTCACCATGGAAAAATGACAACTTTCTTAAAGCATTTTTCAACATGTGTCTTTCATAGAATATGACATTTCTTTCTTTATTTTTCTTTTTATCCTTACCTGAAGATATGTTTCCATTGATTTTTTCCCCCTTCTCTCCAATCCCAGGCTCAGCTCCTGCCCAAGCCTCAAACCTCTGCCCAAGGCTTTAGACTTGGGAAAGGGTTCCTCTTGGCACCTTTGATCGCAGGCTCAGCCCCTTCTCCTAAAAGGCTGGCTGGGAGTGACCTGGGTGCTGAGGTGGTTCCTGGGACCCAGGAATGTATGCAAATGAACCACTATCTTTTTGGGGGTTAATTTGCATACTCACTCTGATTGGCTGTGGGTGTAGCAGAGGTATGGTCAATTTACATGTTTCTCTATTATTAGGTAAGATTTTCAGAACAATTCTCAAAGGGTCTCTAAGATTCATATGACATGATATTTGTAAAACAACTTAAAAATTATATTTTTAGCATTTTCATCATTTATACACATCTCTCTTTCACAGTAAAACACATTAACATTTTTCAGCTGGTGAAGATTAATATCTCTTTTTTAAAAAAAAGTCATATTAAAAGGGTAAATTTTTTCACCTGTACATTTTTTTGAGAGCAGAGACCTGTCTTGTGGACCACAGAACCTAGCATTGAAGAAGTACTTGATACATGTTTATTGAAGGAGGAAATTAAAACTATTTTTAATTGGTGAGTTTTAAATGACTAAAATAAAAAATATGATTTCCACTTTAGTGCAGATCCTGTTCAACTTAAGCCTAATATATAACATTGATTTTATTTAAAAGTATCAATATACTTTTATACTTTACTAGAGGCCCGATGCACAAAATTTGTGTATGGTGGGGGAGTCCCTCAGTCCAGCCTGCACCCTCTTGCAATCCAGGATTCTTCTCACAATCTGGGACCCCTTGCTCTTAACTACCCACCTGCTCACTCCTAACAACTTGCCTGCTCGCTCCTAACCATTCACCTGCTCACTCCTTACTGCCTGCCTGCTTGCTCCTTACCACTTGGCTCATGGCTCCTTAGTACTGACACCTCCCTGCACTAGCCAGCTGTGAGCCTGGCTTCTGGCTGAGCAGTGCTCCCACTGTGTCAGCACACTGACCATCAGAGGGCAGCTACTACATTAAGCATCTGCCCTCTGGTGGTCAGTGTACATCATAGTGACCAGTTGTTCTGGTTGTTCTGCCATAAGGGTCTCTGGGCTTTTATGTATATTCCAACTAGAATGCCTGGGGGGAATCTCCTTCAACTCAAGAACAGTCATAGGATTAAAAGTCCTTTGGGAAGGCCAAAACTCTCAGGGATGGAGGGAGGTGAAAGGTCCAGGTAAAGAGGGGGACTATTTGGAGCTGGGATGAAGGGATTGCCTTTCCTGGGCTGGGATTTTCCCAGCCCCTTGACAGCTGCAATCCTACCTCTTGGTTTCTCCTCCCACCTCCCCCACTCCTTCCTCTGCTACCAGATGGTTGGGCAGACATCTGGAGAGGAGTTTACAAAAACTTGCTCTCTGGGGAGATGATGGCACTGTCCCCAGCTCCTCTGCTAGGGGACAGCAGTCCTTAACCACTTCACAACATATTGCTTTTAATTCATGTTTGATCCCTGTCAGCTTCTTCTTGATGACATTTTTGGATCTGACATAGATCATTTTGGCTCATAAAGTGAACAGAGTCAGGGACCCAGAAGTTAAACACCGGATCCTCCTTGCTTTCAGTATTATAACTTTGCATGTTAATTTTTTTATGGTAGGTTCTCTATGTTGGCATTGGGTATCTGTGAGAGTAACTGATGCAAAGAGGAATTCAAATTCTTATCTATGGATTTTACAAGCAGGATGGCAGCTACTACAATAGTGGTCTCTGAGCCTTTTGCCATCTAACCTATGAGTACTGTAATTCCAACTCCACCCAACGTTTGTCCAAGATCACAGGCCTACTGTCATGTAGCTTCTCAGTTAACTGCATTTGCATTCAGATCCTTTCAAAATCTCCTTGGGAAAGAAAAGGAAAAGGAAACATATTTGCTTTTCACATTTTTAGCCATTGCTTTACAAAACAAATAAACTTTGGTTACCATTGGAAAGATCATAGCAAAGTAGAAAGCATTTGTCCTACACATCATTCTGTCGTGCTAGTGAATATTTTTAGTAAATGCCAAATTAGCACTGCGGCAAAGCTGCCTAACAATGACTATGCAGGCCAGTGCTGGGAAATAAGAAAGACAGAAAGTGTTAGACTGGCAACAAATCAATTATTTCAATTTTCTTTCACTTGTAAGAATGCAAGCAATCTTAGGCATGAGTTAGTATTTTTAGAGTCCTAGTTATAGTAAGCTTCTTTCAATTCCAGTCTCAATTAAAATATTAAAATTGTGCAGAAAAGAAATAACATGACAACAAGCCTCACTTCATATTAATCATGAACACCAATGTGTCGCCTTTTCTTCCCTTGTAATATAGAAATGCAGTGGGTGAGATATTTAAATTTCTTTTGCACTAAAGAAAGCTGCACTAAAGGAAGTGAAACATGAGAGATTTGGGGAGTAGATAGTCCCTTAGAAAGGTTATCTAGTGATTACTCAACTGTACTTATTCTGTAGATGAGAAAATTTAAGCCCAGCAATGTTCATTTCATAAGAAAGTCCATGAAAAAACCAGGCAATAAATCTAAAATAGGTTATAGTAACAATGAACTATCTACAGCATATCTGCCAAAGAGAAAACATGCAAAATATAACTCTTAATAAATATATACCACATCTTAATCAAAGAGGAAGAACCAGTAACTTACCATGGTTCCAACTCCATCTGTGAAGAGAAATATCTATTAGGACTGGTGCAAATCTATAGCTCAGCAGTAAGAAGTAATAGATGTTCTGTCAGGAGAAAAAGAGAGACTCTTTGACCTCATTTGATCAATTTTTTTTATCATCTTCCAAAATTGACTTTATTATAGTCTCTCTCTCTTTCTCTTTCTCTCTCTCTATAGTCTCTGTCTCTCACACACATACACATACTATTATAATTTGGTTTATTTGAACCATTTAACTGTGAGCTTCATATCTTAATATAGTAATAATTTCCTGGAAGAACAGGGATATTCTCTTACATAAACACAGTACAGGTAGCAAAATCAGAAAAGTTAACTTTTTTAATATTTTTATTGATTTCAGAGAGAAGAGTGAGAGGAAGATAGAAACACCAATGATGACAGAATCACTGATCGGCTGCCTCCTGCACATCCCACACTGGGAATCAAGCCCTAAAGCAGGCATGTGCCCTGATCAGGAATCCAACCATGACCTTCTGGTTCATAGGTCAATGCTCAATCACTGAGCAACACTAACCAGGCAGGAAAGTTAACGTTTTGATCTAATCTATATTTCCCCTTTGTGGATAACTAATTATATTAATTTTTGATTTATTATTTTTTGTTTTTGCAAAAATAAGCAGACACGTGTTTTTTTACTTCTCTACATAGGCTTGTTTTGTACAATAAAGTCCATTAAACATAAAGAAAATACAAAGCCTATGTTAGTGGATTATAAAATATTTTTACTCTTTTCTGTTCTTTCCTTCCTTCTTATTTCCTTCCCCATTGTTTGAAAGCCTTCTAGCACAATCCAAACCTAATTTCCCAACAGTGCTGTAAGCAGTGAGAAATCAATAAGGGCTTCCAAACAGAGAATTAATGTTATCAAATTTAAGATTTAGAAAGCCAACTGTGGCTATTGTGTGAAGAAGGTAGGTTGGGAGGTTAAGGTAGGAGGCTATTGTGATTTTTCCAGGTAAGAGATGTGAAAGTCTGGATTAGGCTCAGGGCCATAGGCATAGAAAATGGTGAAATATTGCCATTACCAGAATTTAGATAATAAACAAGAGGAAGAAAGCAACGATGCTACTGAGTTTTATACCCTTGGATGATACTGCTGTCATTATGTGAACTAGGAAATAGACAAGGATAGATTTGGGGGTGAAAAGATGAATGGTTTGTTTGGGAACCTGATGAGTTTGAGGCATTGCTGTTATGTTCATATTGAGAGGTTCATGGAGCACTGTGATGATATAAAACCATGTAGGAAAAAACACAGGAAACTAAAAAGACTGAATAGACTGGGTGTTGAGATAATGAATGGATCCATAGTTTCTTTTTATCAGAGCCATTTCTCTCCTTTGGGCCTGTGCAGGCAGGCCTGCAGTGAACAGGTAGGTTGGGAGGTGAAGATAGAAGGCTATTGTGATTTTTCCAGGTAAGAGATGCTAATAGGCTTCTTCATGATTAAAAGGTAAGCGGGGCTGAGCATCATGGTCTTGATTTGCACAGAACTACTTAAGAGACTAGTCTCTCTGAAGGCAGTGGTCTCCTGAAAGGGCTTTGTAATAGTGCATTGTGGTGTGTGTAGAGATCTCTATTGAATTGTTTCATTTTTCTCCCCGTAGGAGGTCTGATAATCTGAGACTACAATATGTGAAAGTGAGCACAGTGCAGTGTCCAGCTCCCATCTCTATTCATAGGGAAATATACACACACCTGTTTTCCTGGAAAAAAGTCACACCCCTATTGTTGCTAACATTTTTTCCATGGAGAACAGATTTTGTTTTTCTCTACATATAGTTTCCTGCTGTACATGAAGAGGAAATGTTTTCCCTTGTGTCTTGCAAACAGACATGCATGGACAATGAAAAACATTGTCTGAAAAAGGAAAGAGAATGATCCTCTATTCACTGGGAGAGAGGATAGCTTTTATAAGAATTCTCAATGCCCTGATTCTGCACTTCCTTCCCTTTTCTAAGGCCACTTTTAATGATGTGAAATGCAGCATTTATGCCTCATTAGTATCAATGTCAGCCATGAATACGTAGAAGAATCACAGCCCGGGATGTTACAGAGGGAAGAAAGATGTTGAATTGGGAATGGTGATAATAATTTCCCTTTTTAAACATAGTGACTAACATAAGCACACTTCTGTGAGAGCCCTGATCTCTTCCCTTTGGCCAACACGAGGAGTGGAGTTGCTGAGAACCCAAGAACCTGGAGGCCCCAGAAGCTCAGTGCCCATCCAGGCACTCTGACTTTAGCCCTGATCTTGCCTTCCCCACCTTTTGCCACTCTAGACTACTACCTTACAGCTAACAGGGCTCCACTGGTGACAAAGGCTGTGATGCACCAGAATAGTTCATTATGATGATGTTTGTTTAAAATCCTTACACTGTTCTATATTCAACCTTTACATTACACTGATGCCTGTTGAGTCTCATGTTGGTTTTTATCTACACAGAATTTATTTATTTTTCTGGACTCTCATAGGAGAAAATAGTTGCTTTATAAGAAGTAAGACAACATTTTTACTGTGACATGGAACCCTTGGTAATATACACTCATATGTATTTTGACATTGTGTATGTATGTGTGTAGCTGTACACACATTATTATTTTATTTCCATGGACTGGTATATGTTCTGTTCTGGTACATGTTTTTAGTATTCTTACCTCTCTTTTGAATTTTCACATTTCACTACTTCCTTTGCACATTTTCTAATGGCAAATGCCCCTCTCTCCCAAACCTTTATGTTTCTTAACTTTTAAGATTTAATGAAACAAAGTTTTCATAATTCCTTTCCCTCCTTTTTTCTTAATCACAATAATCTTTTCTTATTCAGAAGTTGTGCACTGTCTGTGCTATTTATTTGACAACTGTACTGCCTTGAACTGTTAGTTTCTTTTTCTACATCTGAGCCATGACCTCCTAAATAAATCTCACCAGTAGAATAATGACCAAACCCTTGGGTTTTACAGCTTGACAGACTTGGACTTGAATACTTGCTCTTCTGCTTAACGGCTATAAAAACTTGAAGTTACTTAATCACTTTTGTGCTTCAGTTTGCTCATTTGTAAAATCAGCACAATCATAACAATCATAAATTGTCATGAGGATTAAATGAGATCTTATATGTAAAATATTTAGAACAGTGAATAAGAATTGGGCCAAAGGTTTGCTCAAAACGATTTTTTGACTGATCTTTGAAAGAAGTTGCTAAACCCATAATTTAATCAATCAAATGTGGCTAAGTGTTTGGTGAAGAAGGACTATACACTAGAATAATAACTTGGTTGAAAAGTACTGAAGTGTATGCTAGCTATGACTAAACCCTTTTAAGCCCTGGAAGACTTCTAATGGCATCACCAATCAGCATTCCTTCTTTTAACTCCCACCTAATTGTTAGGAATAAATCCCCAGACAAAGGCAAATCACCTTGCTTTTCCTCCAGACTAAACAAATCAGGCTGGGTGGCATGTCTATATTGATGTGATTGCCCTTTTGCCCAAGAGGCAGTAGGAGTTGAAAATAAGTTTAACTTTTCTCCCACCAGAGGATTGCAGCCCCATCTCTTCCAAAAAGGATAGAGAACAGCCTCATCAAATATCTTTATGGATAAGCCAGGTTACTATCTCCAACTCTCTCAGGATATACAAAAACAAAGGATTCAAAGCCCTGTTTGTCCCAACCTACTGCCTGGGGCCAGTCTTGTTTTTATTTTATTTTATTTTATTTTATTTTATTTTATTTATTTTATTTTATTTTACTCTTCTTTTCTTTTTTAAAGTATTACAAATAGTAGTACATATGTCTCCCTTTTTTTCTCATTGATCTTCCCCAGGCCTCCCCTCTACCCCAAGGGCATGCCCTCACCCCCTGCTCCCAGTGTCTTGCATCCAATGGTTTTGCTTCAGTTGATCTCTTACTTCCTCCCTCTAACCCTCCCCAGCCTTCTTGCTGTAGTTTGACAGTATGTTTGATGCTTCTCTGTCTCTGTATCTATTTTTGTGCATCGATTTATAATGTTTTTTATTATCCATAAGTGAGTGAGATCATGTGGTATTTTTCTTTCACTGACTGGCTTATTTCACTTAGCATAATGCTCTCCAGTTCCATCCATGTTGCTTTAAACTGTAAGTATTTCTTCTTTTTTTATAGCAGCATAGTATTCTGTTGTATAGACATACCATAATTTTCTAATCCACTCATCTGCTGATGGGCATTTAGGTTGTTTCCAAATCTTAGCTATTCTAAATTGTGCTGCTATTAACACAGGGGTGCATATATCCTTTCTGATTGGTGTTTCTGTTTTCTTTGGATATATTCCTAGGAGTGGGTTTATTGGGTCAAATGGTAGTTCCATTTTCAATTTTTTTGAGGAAATGCCATACTGTTTTCTACAGTGGTTATTCTAGTTAGCCTTGTTTTTAAAAACATCTCTTCTGTTCTTAAAATTGTTATTAGATAAATTGGCTTTGAAGATGTCTTCTTGACTACGTTTCCACCATTTCTGCTCCTGTGCCCCAATTTAGTTTTTTTTTTTTTTTAGTCCTCACCTGAGGACATATTTTCCATTGATTTTTTTTTTTTTAGATTTTTAGAGATTGGAAGGGAGTGAGAAAGGAGAGAGAGAGAGAGAAAGAGAAAGAGAGAGAGAGAGAGAGAGAGAGAGAGAGAGAGAGAGAGAGAAAGAAACATGGATGTGTGAGAGACACATCTATTGGTTTCATCCTGCACTGCCTAGACCAGGGAGCTGGGATGGAACCTGCAACTAAGGTATGTGCCATTGTCTGGAAATTGAATCCATGACCCTTCAGTGTGTAGGCTAATACTCTAACCCTTGAGAAACTGGCCAGGGCCCAATCTAGCTTTTTTCAAATTGAGATTTCCAAACCCCCACCCTCTTAGAAAATATCTAAATTTTCTGTGTTTAGACTCATATATATAGTGTACATTAGATATGCACATCTCAAGACTTATTAATTGTAGTGGATTTTAGTAGACTATATATCCAGTAAGAAAGGAAGGGCATTTGGGTTATAATTTAGGTTTTATCATTAACTAATTTTCTGATTTTGTATGCATCATTTAGCCCCTGGAACCCAATCTCTATATCTGCAAAATGAATATAATACTACCAACTCTAACTGCTTCAGAGAGTTTTAAAGAATAAAGGATGCTAATAATGGTATAGGTATTTGGAAATATGTTGTAGAAATATGACTAAAGTTTCCACTGCTTATCAGTTATTTTACAGTAATCTAGAAAAGATAGAATCTAAATATAATGTACTGAGTTTTAGAATTTTTCCCATATTTAAAAGACCTTTCCCCACAAAATGTTAACCAATAAAATTAGTTGTCTAAAATTTTCTCAGTGGATTTCATAACTATCTAGCTATGTTCATTAGCCATACTGGGCACAGAGAAAACCTTTTTAAATGCATAATTATCACAAAAATTGTTATTTGTTAATGACAGAGAAAGTATCAGGGTGAAAAAAATAGGAAGAATAACATTAACTTATATTTATATATAGTATATACTACTCACAATCCTGTTACCTAGATAATTTCTGTGTATCACATATAGTCTGCAAATAGAGAACAGAATTAAAAGGGCTTAAGGAGAAAATTCAAAATACAGAATGTGACATTGACTTTGGTTCATTTATTTGATTTTTTGGTTAGTCCTATTTCTTAACTTGGGCAATGAAAAAAGACTCTTTGGCCTCTAGTATTCTAATAACAGAATTGTAATTCTGTAGAATATTGTCTAAAACAATATGGTTTTCTTTAAGAAATATTTACAATCTATTATAAAATAAATTGTGAAATAAAAATTGCTCAAAAAATTCTATCACTTATAACCAATGTGTACCTGAGGGGAGAGGAAGATTAATTATATTATTAATAAGAAATAATGTCAAACCATAATAGATGGGTGTGTTCATGGCTTTCTGGTATCTCAGTCACAAAAGGCATGCAGCTGATGAGATTTGGGACTTTAAATTATTATTTGCTTTCCACTATATCTGTATGAATCATTTATTTATCAAATAGATCAAGGATGGGCAAACTTACAGTGCAAACCAAATCTGGCCTGCCTTGTTTTTGTACATGAAGTTTTGCTGGAACAAGGTCATGTCCACTAATTTACCTGTTATCTGTGGCTGATGGAGTTGGGTACTTGTGACAGAGACCATGTGGCCTACAAAGCCTAAAATATTTACCACCCAGCCCTTTACACAAAAGGCTTACTGATGCCTGAAATAAATCACAGTTAAAACACAAACAGCATGAGAGCTCACCTCATTTTCCTTCTATGTGGCAGAAAAATCAATACCGATCCATTCCTGTTTATCTGGATGTTTCAATTTCTGTTGTTTTTATTATGTACAAAAGTTGGGAATAATATTGTGTTCCTAACTTATCTACCAAACACATGGGAGTATTCCCTCTGGAATATTTTCAAAGTTAATGGTGCTGGGAGTCTCCTGAAATTCTGCAAATGCCATATCCATGTTATCCATTACTGTCTCAATTATTAAGCAAATGAATATTTGAATAGCTTTACTAGCATTTTAAGAGTAAACAAACTGTCATTTTTTTTTAGCCACATATTTATTAATCTGTATAATCACTTTAATTCTCTGGGAGTCAGATCTGGAGAAGTATATATCTGTATAAAGTTGTTCTTAAATTTTGTTTTACTTATTCTCTTCTATTCCTATAATTTCTTAAGTGCACAATAAGAAATGTTGTTCTTGACAAAATCATGGTATGATCAAAGTAAATCATTGTCCACCTCCTAAATAAAGACAATCTTTGATGACTCCACTAATTAGAGATTCTGTTCTAGAAATATAAACTATGTTTATGGAGTTTTGTTGGATTGTTGTAAAATAAAATTGTCCCTCTCAGTTAAGTGAAGTGTGTAGATAGATTTGGGGAAAATTTGTCTTCAATTTAACAATCCAGAGCTTTTTGAGAACAAATAGATGGAAGTCTGAAAGTGTACCAGAGAGTTGTGAATAAGGGCATATCCAGGACAATTTAAGTGGATTAAATTGAATATCTGAGTGGAAGTACTCAAGGGAGAGATAAAGATTAGAACTGATTCTCATATTGGTAAGGAATTTTCATAGGAAGGCTTCCCAGCACATGAGCAGTGGAATGTAATCCTATGGTTTGGGGGAATTTTTTGAGCAGCTAGAGATCCTGTGGCATTTAAAAGAGAAAATGATTATATATGTCCTAAATGTGGTTATTACCATCCTCCTAATTATTCTGAGTTCTAAATGAAATCCCAACTCATCAAAGACATTACTTCCAATGACTCTAATATAGCAAATGTTATAAAAGCATAGAATTGCAGGCATAAATAGAGATTTGTGTGTTTGAAATATAAAATACATTTGAAATAAACATAAGCATTTTTAGACTTTCTGACTTCATAGCTGTCCAGTTTCCATTATTGCCATTTGTAACATGAGAATACCACAAATATTTTATTTATTTTTATTTACTATTATTCTATCTATCTATCTATCTATCTATCTATCTATCTATCTATCATCTATCTATCTATCTCTCATCTATCTATCTCTCATCTATCTATTTATTTTTGACAATATTATAGATATCCTCCATCTTCTTTCTCCAGTCTCTCCCTCTACCCATCCTCTCTCCACCCCAGGCCTTCACTACACTTTTGTCTGTGTCCATGGGCTATTTCTATAAGCATATAAGTTCTTTGATTAATTTTTCTATCATCCTCACCCCCTACAAATATTTAAATTTTTAATTTTTGCCAATTACTTAACCTATGATAAACTCATTGCTGATTTCAAAGTAATTTAAAAAATATTTTATTGGTGTTTCTTTAATAATATATCTCACTTGTTTATTTGAATTGCTATTGCAAAGAGAGTACAAAATTAAAAAAAAACAATATGCAGTAAAATGTAAATCTGCCCTCACACTGATGTCTGCCAGCAATCTAGTTTCCCTTCCCTAGACTAATTGGTCTGGCAATACTGTATAGTATTTCTGGGTTTAATTTTAATTTATATGTTCCCAGAAAATAATTTATTTCAATCAAATTCTTGTTGTCACTGAGCAGAATAATGAGCTAAACATTCTCTCATGATTCTGTTATTGTCTTTTCTATCTATAATTATTTCCACAAAAACATTTCAATATTTTGTGTTTACATTTTTACTCTTTTTTGAATGAATTATTAATGGTTTACCTATTTTGTTGTATTTTAGGGAAAAACAATTCTTAGATTTATTCTTATTCTATCATTTTATTAATTTTAATTAATTAAAATTTGTTTTTATATTTATTAATTCCTTCCATTTACTTGTCATAAGTTTATTTAGTTTTTATAATCTCTCAAGACAAATGTGTTATTCATTTAGCTATTTATTCATTTGATTATTTTATATATTAATAAGATATTTAAATCATTAGGATTTCTTTTGAGCAGTGCTTCAGTTGCATTACACACATTGATTCAAATTTTGCTATTATTTAAATAGTGTAAACTTGCATTTCTTTCCCATGTTATTTTCTTTTGACAAATAACACTTTTAATGCTTGATTTTGCTAAACCAAGTTAGCCTTAAAGTACTTTAGTTATTTTGGAGTGACTCTATATAATTATTGAATACAAATGTATTTATCTAACATAATAGGGTACCAAATAAAAACGTGGGAATAGTCTTTTTTATTGTATGGAACAGCAATCATATAGAAATGGATAAACAAATTTTCCAGGTTTAAATCATTAATGTTCTCTTCTGCTTTAATATGGTTTCCATACCCATAGACTGAAGATACTGACTGAGAATAACCACCAACTTCTTTGAAAAATGCAATGGGTCACTCCTATTCCGGTCTACATGCAACCACAAGCTTGAGAATGACATATTCTGTTGTTATATAACAAAGAACTCCTCAGTGCCCGAGGCTATGTATGTCTACGTATTCATAAAAACTGGTTATAGTGAGTTTTATAGGAATTCTGAGAATAAACCCATTTTTCATGATACACAAAGGCACTTTATTCACCTGGGTGATGGCTGGGGGATCAGGAAATGAAGTAGGATTCAAAACTCGATTTCCCTCATATAGTTAGTTGGCTAACTTCTATTGCAATTTGGTGATGTATAGTTTTGACAGTAGGACAGAAAGAGAGATACAAAGCTTAATAACACCTTGCCTTTGGGTGAACATTATTCTATT
Organism: Lasiurus borealis; assembly: GCA_004026805.1. Classification (NCBI taxonomy): domain Eukaryota; kingdom Metazoa; phylum Chordata; class Mammalia; order Chiroptera; family Vespertilionidae; genus Lasiurus; species Lasiurus borealis. Next base: position 23,967 of record PVJN01008546.1, on the reverse strand, counting down.
GACATTTCCACATTCAGATTCGTTGAGAGTAGGACAGGGTGGTATTGGTTTACGCATCACCATCACTTTCTACATACTCTGCTTACTTTATGCCTGACCCCAATATAATGATAATCACGATAGAACTAAAGTAGTATTTGTTGTGTACTGATATTATTCTAGTTTTTTTCCCCATTTATAACTCACTTAGTCTTCATAAACCATGTTGTGCTAGGCATCCCAAAGTTGTCTAGTTCCTAATCCCCAGAACTTGTGAATATATCATATCACATGTTTCAGATGAAACTAAAGACACTAATCGGCTCTTATAATATGAAGATTATTCTGGAATATCCAGAATGGACCCAATGTAATCAACAAGCATTTTTTAAATATGAAAGAGGAAGGCAGGAAAATCAGAGTCAGAGAGAGATCCAAAGATGTTCTGCTGCATTCTTTTTTTTTTAAATTTCTTTATTGATTAAGATGTTATATATGTGTCCTTATTCCCCCCTTACCCCGCATCCTCCCACTCATGACCTCACCACCGCTGTTGTCTGTGTCCATTGGTTAGGCTTATATGCATGCATACAAGTCCTTTGGTTGATCTCTCTCCCTTACCCTCACCCTCCCCTACCTTCCCTCTGAAGTTTGTTGGTTTGACTGATGTTTCTCTTTGCAGATACAGGAGGGGTACAAGTCAAGGAATGCAGATAACCAGCTTCTAGGCAAGGAAATAGATTTTTCTCTAGAACCTCAGAAAGGACATAGCCTTCCCAACACTTTAATTTTAGCCTGTGGAGATCTAGTTTGAACTTTTGAATGGACAGTAAATGATGTGATATTACATTTCTGTTTTTATAAGCCCCTAAGTTTATGGTAAGTTGTTCTGGCAGCAATAGAAAACTAATGCAATTATTATAACTATTCGGTAACGTTAGGATAAGAAACAGAGGTAACTTGTCCCAGGTCACAATGATATTCACGGACTGAATTGGGAATTGAACTTGAGTAGTCTTACTCCACAGAGTATATTATTGTTATTATCAAGTCAAATTGTGTAAGGTATCCATTACCTACAATAAAATTCACCATTTGAAAAATAAATATATATATTATTGATTTTAGAGAGAAAGGAAGAGAGCAAGAGAGATAGAAACATCAATGAAGAGGGAGAATCATTGGTCAGCTGCCTCCTGCAGGCTCCCTACTGGAGATCAAGCCACAAATCAGGCATGTGCTCTGACTGGGAATTAAACTGTGACCTTCTGGTTCATAGGTCAATGCTCAATCACTGAGCCATGCTAGTAGGGAAAATTCACCCTTTTTTAGTGTACAGTTTTATGAGTTTTGACAAATACATATAGTCATGTAGCCCAAGCCAAAATGAAACTATGGAAAATTTCCATCATTCCAATAAGTTTCCTTATACCTCTTTTGTAATCAGGACCTCTTTCCATCCTAAGTGCCTGGAAACGACTGACATATTTTTTGTTTTTATTATTTTGCCTTTTGCAGAATTACATATTAATGGAATAATAGTTGTGTGACTAGTTTGGTAATTTATTTCTAAAATAAAAGGAGTATAAAATTGGTAAAAAATGTCAAAAACAATAATTTAAGGCACTGGAAAATGACCAAAAGCCTAGAACTATTTGAGAAAGCATTAATTCCCCAAAACTGTGAGAGCTTTTTTTTTAAACACACACACACACAAACACACACACACACACACACACACACTCACACACGTAAGATTTCAGAGAGGGAGGGAGAGGGAGAGAGAGATAGAAACATTAATGATGAGAGAGAATCACTGATTAAACCAAGGATCGAGCCCACAACCAGGGCATGTGCCCTCATTGGGAATCGAATTGTGACCTCCTGGTTCAGAGGTTGATGCTCAACCATTGAGTCACACTAACCAGGCCTGTGAAAGCTTTTTTTTTTTTAAAGGAAAATTTTTTAAAATATATATTTTATTGTTTTTTTACAGAGAGGAAGGGAGAGAGATAGAAAGTCAGAAACATCGATGAGAGACATCGATCAGCTGCCTCCTGCACGCCCCACAGTGGAGATGTGCCCGCAAGCAAGGTACATGCCCCCGACCAGAATCGAACCTGGGACCTTTCAGTCTGCAAGCCGATGCTCTATCCATTGAGCCAAACCGGTCTTGGCCTGTGAAAGCTTTGAATCAAGACATCAGGAGTCTCTGGCCCCCTCCTTGGAATTGCTCACACCCCCTATCTTTGCCTGGGTGGAAAGAGTTCTAGTTTTACAAGTTGTGGCTCTGCGCAACACCTGTGGCTCTGCTGCCAATGGGGGCAGGCTGACTCAGTTCAGTAGGCGGCAAAACCCCTTCTTTGCTGATTAATAGTGGTAATGGGTTCACTTGGGAATAGGCAGGAAAAACCTTCTGGCCAGACATTTCATGGGGAGATTCTGGAAACAAAGAAGCTGTGGAAATGCTGAGATAAGCTCTCCATGTGACCACTGGCTGACTGCACGCCCATGCATGTCCAGGAGAGACCTAACAAAGCCCAGCAAAGCAAAATAGAGCTCAAAGAGAAAGCCTAGGGAGACTTGAGAACAGGCTGAAACTTCAAAAGTATTTCTCAAACCACATAAGATAAATTGGCAGAGGGTGGAAACTTTACATGTTCAAGGTGTTTGAACAAAATTTCAGTCCAAAACATTAGCTAACCTCGTAGTTAGGCAGATATAGGAGGCAACACCTAGGAAAAGAAATAAACATAAGAATGAAAAAACACAGCAGAAACAGTAACTACACCCATGGAGCAGATAGATTCTGCAGTTTAAATCCAGATAAGGTCTTTTAAAAAAAATCTAATAGCCATAAAAAAAAAAGAAGAGAAAGAAAGAATCCAAAGTTGCTACAATAGATACTCTAAAATGTACACTTTCAAACAAAAATCATAAGACAGACAAAGAAATGGAAAAGTGTGGCTCATGCTCAGTTATAAATGTACCCATTTGGATAAGTTTAATAGGAACTGAATCTGAATAAGTCTATTTGCTGGATTTAACAAATACTTAAAAGCGACCATTGTAAATATCTTTGCACTAGCAAAGGAAATAATTTTCAAAGAATTAGAGTATAGTAGAATGACAACGAGATAATAAAGAATATCAGAGAAATGTAAACTATATATAAAAAATAAATTCTAAAGATAAAAATCACAATAACTATAATGAGGAAATCCACAGCAGATTTGAGCTGGCTGAAGATCACCATGAATGTGTGTTAGCACCAGAGAAAATAGTAATTTAAAGAACAGAAAAAAGATTGAAGAACAATGAAGAGAGTCTTAGAGACGTGTTTTCACAATGCCACACATTCCAGCTATAAATTCCAGCCATTTTCTATCTATAACTAGGAAATAGAAAAATAAAAAACATTTGCAGAAATATAGCTAAAAACTTGACAAATTTGATGCAAAATATAATTCTATAGATCTTAGAAGTGCGATGAAACCACGTAGGATAAACAATAAAATAATACATTGTCAAACTGCTAAAAGCCACAGGCAAAGAGAAAATCTTACAAGTAGCAAAACAAAAATGAATTGCCATAATATGATTACCATCTGGTTTCTTATAGAAAACAGTGAGACCAAATGGCAGTATCCAATGACATATCAAAAGTGTTAGTACAGAAGAATAAAGTCAATGAAGAATTAAATATTATGTATATGTACATGTATCCTATCTAATAAAGAGGGAATATGCTAATTGACTGCCATGCCCTCAAAAATGGTGGTGCCCACAGCCACAAGATGGTGGTGTCCAGTTCCCTCAGACCCACTGGGGCAGCAGGTATGCGGCATGACTGAGCCTGACAGATGGGTCTGGCTGCTCTGCACGCTTGCCTCCAGAGTCCCCCAGTCTACCTAAGCCCCCTAGCTTCCCAGGGCCAGCCTGAGACACAGATAAGCCTTGGATGGTGGCTACTCAGCTGCCCAGGGCCACCCAAGTCTCAGGTAACTAGGGCCTGCTGAGGCTTGCACTACCGGCAATGGCAGCAGCAGAAGTATGATGGGGGGTCACCTTCCCCTGATTGCCAGGTCAAACTCCTGCCCCTGAAGGCTCCCAGACTGTGAGAGAGGGCAGGCTGGGCTGAGGGACCCCCTGCTCCATGCACCAGGCCTCTAGTATTATATATAAAACTAAATATTAAAAGAGAAAGTAATATGGTAAACTAAAACTGTTTGTGTATAACATATGAAGGCAGTAAAAGAGGAATAAAAATATATGAAAATTTACAACTTTAAGCACTTAAAAAGGAAGAAAGATCTAAAATCAATAATCTCATCAAAATGTAAATCCAACCTTATCAATGATTTTAAATGTAAGACACTAAACACCCAAATCAAAAGGCATAGATTGCCAAATTGAATAACAAAGTGAGATCTAACCCTAAATTTTCTTTAAGAAAAATATTTGATATCCAAAGAAATAAGTAGTTGAAAGTAAAAGAAAAAAGACATACAATTCAAACAGCAATAATAAATAAGCTAAAGTAATTATATTAATATCAAAGTAGAATTTAAGAAAAGAAATATTATTAGGGACAGAAAGAGACTTTTGCAATTCATCAAAAAGATTTAACAGCTGTGAATGCACTTAAACAGAGTACTAATTAAATTAAGCAAAATCTTACATAATTATAAGAAAAACAGACAACTCCATAATGATAGTTGGAGATTTCAATACTTCTTTCACTGTAACTGACAAGGCAACTAGAAAAAATAAGAATACAAAAATAAGAATACGAAAGCCTTGAGTAACCATATCACTCAACTTGGTCTGACAAATAGAGAACTTTTCACCCAACAACAACAGAATCTACATTCTTTTTAGTGCACATTACTAATTCTCTAGGATAAACTTTAGGGTAGAAGTTTCAATAGCTTCAAGTGGATTAAAATCATACTAAGTATATTCTCCAACCACAACAGAATTAAATTGAAAATAAACAATAGAAAGAAGTCTGTGGTTAGAGGAAAATTTACAACTTTAAGCACTTAGAAAGGAAGAAAGATCTAAAATCAATAATCTCATCTTCCACATTAAGAAGCTAGGAAAACAAGAGTAGCAAAGCCAATGCCAATAAGAGGAAGATGAAAATAACAAAACCAGGGCAAAGTCAACAAAAGAGAAATAAGAAAACATTAGAGAAAATCAATAAAACTAAGTGTTAGTTCTCTGTAAAGATCAACACAGTCAATAGATACTTTGCTAGACTGATACAAATAAAAGACGGAGAGATAGATGCTTGAGCAGAAAAAAAGAAAAGAAAGTGGAAACATTAAATGTTGACCTTGATCTCATCTTAGCCAGATATGGATTGCATATAATGGAACTCCCAAAATAAACCCTCAAATCCAAGATTGGTGCCTCAGTTTAATTTGGAACACTGGGTGATGTTAGTCAAAGAGATATTCCCTATGCCATAATGTCATGGGAACAATAGAGAGGGCCTGACACAATCCCCAGCTTCCAGCAATGCCAATAAATTTCAGAAGAGCAAGCAAAGTTCTCCATGACATGAGGTTTGGAACCTACCAGAGAAGCAATTAGTAAGAGATCCTCAAGGGTTTGATGAGAGGCCTAAGAAAAATGTTTTTCCTTTGAGAAAGACATTGCTCATATATTTTCATTGTTAGGTTGCAAAGACAGGAATTGTGCCTTAATCAATCAAATACTATTTATTTTCCAGGGAGTGCTGTGATTTAGTAATGGACCATTTAACATTAGGCAAATAGATTCAAGTATAGACTTGCATCCTGGTAATGGTATTTGACAAAGCCACCTAAGCTCTTTTGGTTCCCTCATCTGTAAAATAGTAGTAATCACAATTTACACCTAATTCTACACAACAATAGGATTGTTCTAATGCTTAAATGACATGATATATGTAAAAGGTGGTTTGTAAATACTGTAAAATATTGTATTGCTTTGTAAATACTGTTAAGTACTATAAAATATTATCTTTATTGACGTTTATTTGTGGGTCAGGGACCTTTTGTAATTTTTCTACTTGACTTTTATTTTTCCTCTAGTTTGTAAATTTTTAAAAGTTTTTCAAACTATTACAGATTTACTGTTTTACAGTTACACTGTAAAAATAAAATAAGCTGAGGCTAGCTCACTCTGTTAACTCCTATAATATTTTATTTTCTCATAGTTTTCTGCTAGATTTAGACCTGAGATGAAATCTACCCCTTTCTGAAATTATACTTCGGTCTTTCCACAGTTATACTGATAGACTCTTCTTTACCTCCTCAAACCTGTTTTCAGATAATTCGTACTAAAATACAAATGTTTGAAAATGACTTCAGCTGAGAACTCTGCTAAGAGTGTAGAGCAGATGGAGAGAGGGACTAATATTTAGAAGAGACCAAAGTTTTCACACATACTTTATCCAATCTCCAAATATTCTGATTTAGCAGTTCTAGGTGGGGCCTGGACACCTGTACTTTTTAATAGAGTATTTGAAAACACTGAAGGACACTCCTGCTTAGAACCTCTGATCTGAGGGATAAAACATTTGGAATGTCAGACATCAGTCAGCACACGTGGAGGTTTTGGAATAGCAACCTAGCTTGCTTGGCATCTATAAATCACACCACATAGTTAACTGCTTACTGCCCTTAACACCAGTCAGCACACAGAACACTCTCTGACCTCTGGTAGGCTCTGAAATAGTCTGGGAAGACATTTATCATCAGTGCTAGCCTGAGAAATAGGAACACAGTATACAAAATATTTTATTGTATGTTCTTTGTCCCCCATTGATAGATTTATTTATTTTGGTAAAATTCTTAATGTTGATAATCAGTCAATTATTTATGAAATGTAATTCACTCATTTCATTACACTTTAACCTGTCACTCTACCCTTAGAGATTAGATTTCACAGATGTATGATTGAATAGCTTAGGCATTCATGCTTATGATAATCTTGGTTTCTTATAAGGATCTTTACATAAATTCACATTTTATTCCTGAACAAGTTACAGTGGTACCTCAAGATATGAGTGCCCTAACATACGAGATTTTTGAGATACGAGCCATCAAGCAAGCGATTTTTGCTTTGAAATATGAGCAACATTTGAGATAGGAGTAATCCCGCGCGGATCGGCTGGCTGCACATGACCCACCAGTTTACCGAGACTCGAGCGTCTCATAGTTTCCCATGCCTCAAGGTTACGGAACGAATTAAACTCGTATCTTGAGGTACCACTGTATTGGAAATAGTAACATATTTATTTTTTTGCAATTATATGTAAGGTGAAACGATGTGTAATAAGCAAGCAATTATTTAAAAATATCTTCCTTGCCGAAACTGGTTTGGCTCAGTGGATAGAGTGTTGGTCTGTGGACTGAGAGGTCCCAGGTTCAATTCTGGTCAAGGGCATGTACCTTGGTTGCAGGCACATCCCCATTAGGGGGCGTGCAGGAGGCAGCTGATCAATGTTTCTCTCTCATCGATGTTTCCAATTCTTTATCCCTCTCTCTCCCTTCCTCTCATAAAAAAAAATCAATAAAATATACTTTAAAAATTAAAAAAAAAAAAATAAAAATATTTTCCTAATAAAAGAGCAATATGGAAATTGATTGTACCTCCACTAAGCCAACAAGCCACACCCACCAGCCAATGAAGAGTGAGCATGCAAATTAACCCAACCCAGATGGCTGCAGCCACAGAGAGATCAGGATGCTTGGGTTTCACCAGCAATCGAGGAAGCCAAGCTTTGTGCTGCCCTGGCCTGCCTTGGCTTTCACTCAAGGCTACAAAGTTTCAATTATAAAAGATAAATAAGTCCCAGATATCAGGGCCTCCCCTTGGATCACCGGGGCATGTAGCTGGCCTGCAAACTACCACAGGCTCCTCACCCAGGCTGCCCCATGCCACAAGGGAACCCCCACCCTGATCCAGGACACCCTTCAGGGCAAACTAGCCATCCCCAATCCACGCACCAGGCCTCTAACCTATCTAATCCTATCTAATAAAAGAATAATATGCAGATGGACCATCACTCCAATACACAAGATGGCTGTCCCATGTGGTCAAAGATGACTGCCCCCATGTGGACACAAGATGGCCACCACAAGATAGCCAGCAGAGGAAGACAGTTGGGAGGGACCAGACTTGCAAGAGAGGGCAGTCAGGGGTGATCTAACCTGCTGGGGATAGAAGTTAGTGGTGACCAGGCTGGCAGAGGAGGGAAGTTGGGGCCAACTGAACCTGCAGGGAAGGGCAGATAGGGGTGACCAGCTCCTACAGGGGAGGGCAGTTAGGGGTGACCAGGCCTGTAGGGGAGGGTAATTAGAGGCAAACAGGCTGGCAGGAGAGTGGTTAGGGGGTAATCAAGCTGGCTGATAGAAGCAGTTAGGGGTAATCAGTCAGGTGAGCAGTTGGGAGCAGAAGTCCTAGATTGTGAGATGGATGTCTGACTGGCAGGATCGGGCCTAAATGGGCAGTCTGACATCCCTTGTGGGGTCCCAGATTAGAGAGGGTGCAGACTGGGCTGAGGGAACACCCCCCCCATGCATGAAATTCGTGCACTGGGTCTCTAGTAATTCTATAAGATTTAAAGATAACTTAGGAAAAAGTTTAAAATGTAAGTCATATATACTTTTATATAGCAGCCATCTTTTCATATTCTCTTGTTGATGTGAAATTCTTATGATATTGTGAAAATTTGACTCTCAACATCTGGTTTTCCCAGCTTTGTGGATAGCAGAGTTGACTTTGTCTGAAGATGAGGGCAGAGGTCATTTGCTTTAAGCAACACGAACTTTTTTTTTTAAGTCTCTAGATGATTCTGATGGATATCCAGCTTTAGGTAGTGCAATAGTTTAAAGCATATAAAATCTATTAAGTATTGATTTTTGTTTCTACCAATAAATTTAATAGTGTCAGTTATCCTTTATAAAATACACAATTATTAACTGGCTTCTAAATGCCAGGCACTATTCCAAATATTTTCACATCCATTATTTCAATAACTTCTTTTCAGAGATGTAACAGTAGATTAAAAAAAGCAAACAAACCATATGAGCTCTCTCTTCTTTGGAAGGAATGCAAGATAGCATCATGATGCTTAGTCAAAGGAAATAGCATCAACAGCTACTGTTTTAAAATGAAACAGGCCTTGTCACATTCCTTTTCTGAAATATCACCAAAATTGTTCTGCTGCTGGTTTGGGAAGTAGTGAGGAAAGGAGGTGAAGAGAGGACAGAATTATTCTATTTTCTTATTATAGACCTTCTATTCTGTGCTATGTGATGTCAATAGAAATAACTCAAAATATCCAAGGTCTCTCTGAAGGCTGAGAGGTACAGTTTTGCAATGTTGTGAGGAAACGGGGTCCCATCCAGGTCTCAGCTGCCAGGAATGCAAAAGTGTTGGGTTACCTTAAAGTTCACCTCCTCTTGCATGCAGGTATCCTGAGGTTAGCTCTGAGATGAGGCTGGGGGATGGATATTCCTTTTAAATCCTTAGCAGAGGTCTCTATGCTGCCTCTGTTACCAGGGTATTTGGGGGAAATTTTTTTCTGAATCATTTTTTTTAACATATGGTAGAATAGAGATAAAAATGATACAAATATGTCATAACTCTTAAAATTCCTGCTTTCTTCCTCAGAGCCAAAACTGCAGAGTCTTATTACAAAACTTCCTCTTGAATCCCAAGGCCCTTGGTGGAGTTGATTCATTGAACACTCACAAATGAGGGAGGGAACTCTTTCCCAAGAGATGGTGTGGGAACCAGAGTTGGGATTCAACTTGAGGTCTGTTCTTACTTATTTTTCTGAGATTAAAAAGAAAAAAAAAAGACAAGTTAGTTATTAAGGGGGAAAAACAACAGCATGAACTCCTTTTCTTCTTTGTGCATTAATAGTATAAAGTCAAAGATTAAATGTAAGAAAAAAAGAAATAGATCAGTTGGCCCAAATAACTATTTAGGGGGTTAGAGTATTATAATTTTTTAAATTTAATCTCTGATGATGTAACACAGGTCCCAAGAGGTTAAATGATTCCAAATTACATATTTAGCTAATTGCATACTAACTGTTGGGGATGATTTAGAATCTAAACAGTTGTTTTTTTTAGCTTTTGGCAACTATATGTATAACAAAAGTTTTATGCTGTGGCATCCAATTCTTTCTGTCAGTCTTAGCCTTGTGCTAACACTGGAGGATTTTATCTCCTTCTCTGAAACGGTAAAGTGGTGGTATCTCTCAATCTTCTTTCTCCAGTTGCTTTCTCAATACAAGAGCTGTAATATTTAGACAGTAAACACCAAATTCACTCTCCTACACATGTGATCTGAGCTAGATTATTTTAAAGTTAAAGATGAGGTTTATATTAACAGAGTGTTTTGTTATTTCCAAATTGAATTTCTTTTATGTACAAAAGCATATTTATGTGATTTGATGCATTATTATGTATTTAATTTTTAAATTGATTTTTTAGAGAGAGAGGAAGGGAGTGGAATAGAGTGGGAACCTCTTTCCACGTCCCGCGTGGTTCAGGGTTTCCGGTTCAGGGTTTGGGTCCTGAAGGAGGCCGCACGCAAAGGAAATGAGAGACTAGAAAGCATTAATTTGGCGATATTGGGGGGCCAGGAGGGAGGCTCCCTCTAGTGGAAAGGATTGCCACTTGCTCTGTCCTTTGTCTCCCTTTTATTAAGGCTTTGGGACACACCCCTAGCCTATAGGCAGGAAATAACAAAACAGAAATTAACATGAAACAAACAGGTAGAGGTTGCTTCAGCCAACAAATGTTTCAACTAAACAGTGAATGATTAGCTCTGACCTTTCAGAGCAGTTAAGGTTGACCAGCCTTCTGGCCTCCTGTTTACATCCATTTAGTAAGAACAATGTTTGGTTTCCGACAAAATAGAAAGATAGAAACATTGGTGAGAGAGAAATATTATCAATAGACTGCCTCCTGCACACACCCCCACCCCACTGGGGATCAAGCCGGGAAACCTGGGCATGTGCCCTGACCGGGAATTGAACCAGTAACCTCTTGGTTCATGGATTAGCGCTCAATCACTGAGCAACACCAGCCAGGCAGATACATTACTTTTTTATCATCAATTTATAGCACCCTTTTTTTTTTAATCAACAGTGTCTTAAATGTTCTCTTCATTTAGATCTGAGTAGAGAAGAATTAAAATACAAAGAAATTACAGCACTTATCTAGACAAAATCAAATCAAGAGAATTCAGTAATATCATTTATTTATTTAGTTAAGCCAGTACATGGTTTATTTAGTAATTAAAAGTGGAAGTAAACACTGAAAAAGTTTAATATGATAATATTCTTAAAATTTTATTTTTTTCTTTATTGATTAAGGTATCATATATGTGACTATTATTAAATTTTAATTTACCTCTAAATTTACCTGGGGAGATAAATAGGTTTTGTGTTTCATTAAAAGAAATATTTTAAAAATTGTAATAAATTGTATACTGAAAATGAAAGTGAAAATTTCCAAGTTTGCATCTCTGATAATAGATATGGCTTTGACCAGCTCTATTTTTTTTAAAAAAGTTTTTGTTCCCTCTTTTTTATTTTGATTTATATATGAGTTAATAAGCCAAATTAAACAAAAATCGAGAAGCAAAACAAAAGCTATTGGTTTGTTCTACCAGTCTCTGTAGAGAACTTTTAATTCTTTATTAAAAAATATTCAAGGTAGGGACATTTTGTCCTTTTTGTGTCTAATTAATCTTTAATGAAGATATTCTTTTAGGCTCTGCATATATATTCAGAAAATAATTTTAGAAAAAAATGATTTTAGAAAGATTAATCAGGGCTTAAACAAGATCTCAAATAAGATTTTTTTTCCCCCATGGATGGAGGTAAAGGTAACAAAACTTGCTTACTTAGCTGATGTGATTAGGAGTGTCTGGTTTATCTAATTTAAAACAACAACAACAAAAGAGCCACAGCAAAGGTAGACAGTGACATGGTGTATATGGAGACCTCCCAAACAGTTCAGGCTCAAATTCATTAGCTGGGCCTTTGTTTTTGTGTATGTGTGTTCAATCATATAATTAATTGCCTACTTTGTGGACACATTTAATTTTAAGCCCTTTAATAAGTAATAATTTTAAAGGTAGTTATTTATCTGTTTCTCCACACTGTAATTCAGATATAAAATTAACTATTATCTGTTGTTCTCTCAAGCACAACTGTTTCTTTAAATTAAAAACACCAGTTTTAAATTGGAGATTATAAAATGAAAAGTTAAGTTATTTCTTGGATTCCAGTTAGAGTGTGTCATGAATATAATTTTTTAATACAGAACATTGCTTGAATTGCCATGGTAGCTTTTGGACTTAGCTACTCAGTTTGAAATGTAGACAGTTAAAAGCTTTCTTATTATTAATTACTTGTACGACATCACAAGAAAGAAAATAAACCTCACTGATGGAAACTCAATGACAAAGGCTGAACTTTGGGAATAAATGGAATCTTGGCTGAAAAAAATTGGAAAACTTTTTTTTTCCCTGAGATATTGAAGACCATTCTTTTGATATTACCATGTCTGAGGAATATTGAAAAACCAAGAAAGTACAATTGACTCTTGAAGAACACAGGTTTTTCTCCCCAAATAAATTGGCTTTCCCTAGCCCAGGTTTTGCATCCGCAGATTCTAGCAACCTCGGATGGAAAATATGATTTTTATTGGAGGTTGCAATCTGTAGATGCGGAGAGGAGACTTACATATACAGTGGTACCTCGAGATACGAGTTTAATTCGTTCCATAACCTTGAGGCGTGGGAAACTGAGATGCTCGAGTCGCGGTAAATTGGTGGGTTGTGTGCAGCCGGCCGATCCACACGATTACTTGTATCTCAAATGTTGCTCGTATTTCAAAGCAAAAATTGCTCGCCTGACGGCTCATATCTCAAAAATCTCGTATGTTAGGGCACTCGTATCTCGAGGTACCACTGTATTCTTATGTAAGGGGCTTGAGCAGCCAGGCATCCCAGAGTTCCTAGAACTCAGGCTTCGGGGATACCCCAGGTAGGATGGGATTGTAGGAAGTCAGAGTTACACCCAGAAGTTCAAATGCTCGTGTTCTGTACCCTGAACCCCTGCCTCGTTCATCCTTCAGCTGTATCCTGAGGGCTCTTCCCATTCACGCTCTGGTATGTTGAAATCAACTCCTGTTGTAACTAAATAAACTAAAGCTACATTTGTTATCAAGTTCACCATTCATGTACATGAACTAAAGTTGATTTCCTTAAACCAAGCTTTTTTAAAATTATATTTTACAAAGAAGTTAGCTTTTCCTTTGTACTTTTATACCTATGCCTAGACATAGGTGCACACAGGGATCTCACAGAATTTCAAATGGTGTTAACTTTAATATCTTTTGTATTTTGATGGAAAATGACTCAGGCTCTATGGGTTGCTGTTGAGTACCAGAGGTGCAGTCTTTGTAATACTAAATTCTTGAGCATTTTTGCCACTTGAAGAGAGGGCGTGATGTATCTCAGAGAAGAATATAGCGCAAAGCACACATCAGCTTTTAGAAGTTTAGATCAATAGACGCTTTTTCAATTATTTTATGTGTGATATTTATATATGTCAACCACGGTATATCAATGACTTAAAATATCAGGATTTTAGTTTTCTGCTTATTCTGTATGTGCTTCAAGGATGGCAGGTGTCAGAATGGCTGCCATGTAGGGAAGACATCCTAGTGCTCTGGTTTTTCAAGCTTTCTGCCTGCAAAGGACACCCAATTCTTCCACTTGAAACCATTGGCCTACATAGTCACAGGATTCTGCCTAACTTCCACGGGCAGGTACGCGTACTTCTGCCACAGGACTGAAAGAGTAAGAAATGGCAATAAAATATTAATGATTACATCTGCCTTAAAATATCAGTTACAAATACTGAGTTTACTGTTAATCTTGCAACAACTATGCTTTCTCCTTCTTGTAGGGAAATAAAATTCTCTGGGTTTCTCAGTGCTTCTGTAAAAAGAAGTCTGAGCCTTAAAGCTTGGGAATGTTTGATTTTACTCTTCACATATGAACATTAGATCTCTGGCCCCTAGGTTAAACCCTAAGGTGCCAGAAAGACTGGAGAACTCTCTTTCTAGGTATTTACATTCCAAAATCTGTGAAGTCCAGATCTTGGCAACATCTCCAGGTCACAAAGAAGAGACACCCGGTGTTTTTCTGGCCCTTGGAAAGATTGTGTTTACATTCCAAAAGTTTAGGGTGAGAATCCAGGATACTTGCTTGCCCTCTCAAAGGAGCAAAAGGGTTTTTACTTTTTTTTTCCTGTGTGTGTGTGTGTGTGTTTCCTTCTTTTTTTTTTTTTTCAAGAGGGAATGTGGACAGCTATCTTGCTACTGGATATAAAGAGAGAAAAGTCCATTGTACTCCATTCCTTTGGAGATACAAACTTACAAACTTTGAAGTTTGTATCAGTATGACCTTTACCTAAATTTCCTTGTGTCACCCCTGGGGCAAGAATCAGAGTGGAAGAGACCCCAAGGTTACTATTTGCTCTTTTAAGTGTATAATGATAATCTGTCTCTGGTTCAGAATACCTCCACCTCATATGCACATTCTGGATAAAATTAATAACGACCATTAAAAGTCCTGTAGTTCTCTAAGTGAAACAGTCCAAAGCAAGATCCCATCACAGCATCAAGCTCAGTTTCAGGTGATGTGCAATAGTCTCCAGTTCAAGGGATGATGCTCAAGAGCAGGTATGGCAACCCTTGAGGCAGAGATTTAGGAATATAAAAAGGTTTTTTATTTGCCTCACATATACTCAATTTACAGGGACTGATCAGGTTCAGGGACAGCATTCCTAGTGGGAAAGAGGAAGAATGGGAGTCACACAGCCCGCTTGTCCATATGGTGATGACCTCTGATGGACAACATATGGAGGGCCCTCTACCCTTCCACTCCTCACACACTCACGTGTTTTGTGGTCTGAATGTTAATCGCTTGCCATATTCATTGCTATACCCTTTGGGCAAAGTGTGTTGGCTACTGAATAGACTCATTCCCTCTGCAGCTAGAGCCTTCCCATGCATGGCTGGACACCTTTAACAGTTACTGAGTTTGTGATTAAAGCTCATTTGAGAACTTCTTACCAAAGCTAACCCCGAGCAAAGACTCAAAGAGTTGGGATGATGTGCTCAGGAGATTCACCATGTACTAAAAAGTGTCTGATTTTTCACTATTTGAATCTTTCACTCAAACTGCATATATTGCCTGAAATTTACTCTTTCTATTGTAGGTAATTTTTTTTTTAGTATTAATAATAAAAATACTAAGTAAGTCACACACACACACACACACACACACACACACACACACACACACATAATGCCAGTGTGAAAAATGAAACACATTTCTAATATCCACTTAAAGGCAACACATGAAAAATGAAGCTGAAATAAATTTCAGACATGCAGCCAAGTTGAACGGATATACAACTCTGAGAAACTAATTTTAAAAATTTAAATCAAGTTTTATTCTGAGTGAAAATTCTGAGTTAAGTACTAGTACTGTCCACTTGAAATTTTCTTTGGAATGAATCATGTAATGTACTTGTATGCAGAATACAATATGTTCAAACATTATTTCAAAAAAAAATCACATCATGTGTATTCATAAGAGGATGTGATGCTTTAGTTTTGATACAGCATCACGTAAAGAAATTCTGTTCACACTCACATGAAATGCTGTTAAGACATCAAATGCTATATTTAAAATTAACCTCAAATACAAAGAGAGGGTGTGAACACAATGGTCAAGTGGAATTTTTGTCTCTCTCATCTCTGTTTCCTTACAATTTTCTCTTTCCTTTCTTTCTTTTACTTGTTTACATGGGAAATAATTCTTATTCTGATCATGCATGTTCTTTACAAATAATGAGCACCCAATACGCAGGCTTTCTATTATATATTATTTTGTAGTTTTGAAAAATGTTCTATATCTGTTGAATTTAAAAAATCTGAGTTTGTAGTGCATTCACAGAGTTAAGAAACCCAAAGGAAATATCCAAATATATGCATTTAGCTATTTTGCCATCACCATTCACCTCTGTTCTGGCCACCTTGTATTCACTGAACTCCCTTATGGAATCAGGTTTTATTTTGTTCTTGTGAAACCTACCAGAGTTTTGCTATATGAGTATAGGTACATGTAAACATCATAATAATAAATAGCTAATATGCTAATGATCGGGACTCCGTAACACGTAACAACCGATCGCAGGAGGCTGCCTGCACATGTGCTGCAGGGTGTTGCTCCAGAGCTAGTGTGGAAGCGGGGAGGCGGGACCATCCTGTGCCGGGGAGGGCAGGGGTGAGAGCCCAGAGCGCCCCCGCCACCAGTCCTTCACCACCCACTGCTCACACTCAGAGTGCCCTGGCACACACTTGACAGGGGAAGGAGCATAGCTTAGCAGGCTGGAGGCTTCCACATTCTCCTCCAGTGCCACGACTGGTCAGAGCCACTTGAGGCAGGGCAGAGTGGGGAGGCTCCCAGAAAAGGCAAGATCAACCCAGGGAGAATGGAGGGACTGAATGCAGTGCTTGAAGTGGCCATAGAAGGCCAGAAGGGTCGGAAAGGTTCAGATGTCAAGGCAGGGCAACAGGTGTGTGGGCGGAGCTGCATAATTTCCCACACTGGGCTCCTATTATGTTATTATTTTCCTACACAAAGATATGACCTTGTATGTAACTTGATTGCATTCTTTTAAACTATAAATCTTAGAGAATTTTCCATATGAGGGCAAAGAAACTTTCCATAGTCTTAAAAAAAATTTTTTTTTTATTGGTTTCAGAGAGGAAGGGAGAGGGAGAGAGATAGAAAAATCAGTGGTGAGAGAGAATCATTGATTGGCTGCCTCTTGCACACCCCCTACTAGGGATTGAGCCCACAACCAACCCGGGCATGTGCCCTTGGCCAAAATAAAACCCAGACCCTTAAGTCTATAAGCCGATGCTTTATCCACAAACCGGTGAGGGCTCCATAGCGTTAAAAAAAAAATCTTCACATATGTAACTATATCATAGTTTCTTTAATCAGTCCCTGTTAGATGGCTGGATGTTAATGGACTTTATGTTAACCAAAATAGTACTGAAAAAATATAACCTTGTATGTAAATAATTTCAAATATTCCTACAGAATAAATTCCCGTAAGAATTGCTGCATATAGGGTAAGTGTATTTTAAATTTTGTTACATTTTTACTAAATTGTCTTCCACAGGGTCCTGTTATTTTGTGCTCCCCCTCAGAAGTGAATAAAAATGCTTTTTCCCTATAACTGCTCCACCAGAGAGTATTATCAAACATTTTAGATTTTGACCAATGTGATAGAGAAAAAAATATTATATTTTAATTAGGATCTCATTTATAATGAATGAGGTTGCACGCTTTTTATTTCTTAAGGAGTATTTTTATTTGATTTTTAATGAATAAGTTCATGACTGCTTATTTTTTTCTTGAGTTGTTGGCTTTTTTCTTCTTGATATTAAATTTACATATCTGAAAGGTTGCACTTTGTCTATGGTAAAGCTTCTTTTTATTTTTATGTGTGCCACTTGTCTTTTCTTTTGCTTATAATATTCTTGTGATTCGTTTACTTATTGTGGCATTTAAAAAATATCACTGATAATTTTATGAATCTCACTTTAATGAACTCTGTATTTCATGCCATGATTAGAAAGTCCTTTCTTCACCACTCTCATGTTATAAAAATACACTCATGTTTTCTTTAATACTTTTATGGTTTCATGCTTTGCAGTTATTTTTGTTCCATTTGTACCTTACCTTAGATTTTTTCCAATTGCACAATTATACCATCTGAAATGTATATTAATTTTACATCATTATTTCATATTTTTGAACTTCAAATAAACAATCATATATTTTTTTCTTCAATTTCAATGGATATTATCTCTAGCACCTTGTTCATTAGCCATGGTGATAGTGAACATTCTCATCTTGTTTCACTTCCAGCTATTTCTCCATTTGGTATGCTGCTTGCAGAGCTTGATATGACATTTTGGTATGTGTTAGTGAATATTTTACTGATTGTGAATTTTTGGGGTTTTACCTTAGATCTAAAAAAAAAAAAATTAAATCCAATAAAATATTTTCTAATATTCAGCCATCATTTTATGACTGGAGTATATCCCACATTTTTTTTTATGCACTGTTATTTTAATGTGCTGCTAGATGGGCTTGCTACTGTTTTACTTAAGACTAGAGGCCTGGTGCATGAATTCATGCACAGGTGGGGTCCAGCCGCTCTCCCCCACATTGGGACTGATCAAGCCAGGCTGGCCAGAGAGAGGGATCATAGGAGGTTGACTGCTGGCCCTACCCCTGATCAGGGTGGGAAGGGGCTGATTGGGAGCCATATTGGCTGTGGGGAGGGATTGTGAGGGGTTGGCTGCAGTACATATCATAGTGACTGGTTGTTCTGGTCATTCTGACCATTCTAGTCACTTGGCTTTTATATATATAGTCTTAAATAGTGAAAATTGGTCAGCAGTTTTTTTTTTCCTTTGTTTATTGATTTGTTTGTGATCTTTTTTGATATTCTAGTATCCATGTAACTCATACTTCATTAAAATAATTTGCTATCTTATTTTATAACTAGAGGCCTGGTGCACGAAATACGTGCATAGGCAGGTAATCCCGGGGAGAGGTGTCCCTCAGTCCATCCTGCTCCCTCTCCAATCTGGGACCCCTTGAGGGATGTCTGACTGCTCTTTTAGGCCCGATCCCACAATCCAGGACTGCTGGCTCCCAACTGTTTGTCTGCCTGTCCTCCCCTGCTGGCCATCTTGTGGCAGCCATCTTGTGTCTACATGGGGGAAGCCATCTTTGACCACATGGGGGCAGCCATGTTGTGTGTTGGAGTGATGGTCAATTTGCACATTACTCTTTTATTAGATAGGATAAATAAATTCCAAAACAATGGGGGCAGCCATGGAGCTGGAGAGCAGGAAGCTAGGATTGGCCTCGGTAAAAGAAGAAGTCAAGCTTCTGCATCCCTGGCATGCATTGGCCTCTGCTTAAGGCTACAAAATTTCAATTATAGAAGATAAATGAATCCCAACAAAAATGGCTGCAGCCATGAAGTGAGCAGGAGGCTTGGTTCTACTCCAGGCTACAAAGTTTTAATTGTAGAAGTTAAATAAATCCCAGATGCCAGGGCCTCTGCTTGGGTTGTGGGGTTTGGGACATCCTTCAGGGCAAACCAGTTTGTTCCTACCTGTGAAGCAGGCCTCTGTCCTATCTAATAAAGGAATACTATGCAGATTGACCATCACTCCAACACACAAGATGACTGCCCCTATGTAGACACAAGATGGCCACCATGAGATGGCCAGCAGGAAAGGGCAGTTGGGAGGGACCAGGTCTGTAAGGGCGGGCAGTTGTGGGTGATTTGGCCAGCAGGGGAGGGCAGTTGAGGTTGACTGGGCCTAAAGGGAAGGGCAGTTGGGGAGAACTCAGGCCTGCAGAAGAGAGAAGTTGGAGAGGGGACCAGGCCTGCAGAGGAGGGCAGTGAGTGGCAAACAGGCTGGCAGGGGATCAGTAAGGCATCAATCAGGCTAGCAGGGTAGTGGTAAGAGGGTGTTCAGGCTGGCAGGCAGAAGCAGTTAGGGGCAATCAGGAATGCAGGCAGGCGAGCATTTGGGAGCCAGCAGTCCTGAATTTTGAAAGGGATGTCCCACTGCCCATTGGGCCAAAATAGGCAGTCTGACATTCTTCAAGTGGTCCCAGATTGGAGAGGGAGCAGGCTGGGCTGAGACACACCTCCCCTCCCATGCACAAATTTTGTTCATGGACCTCTAGTCTTCCATAATTGAAACTTTGGAGCCTGAAGTGGAGGCCTAAGCCAGCCAGGGTATGCAGAAAGTTTGACTTCCTCCATCACTGGGGGCAACCCTAGCCTCCTGTTCTCTCCAGCTCTGTGGCTGCCACCATTTTTGTTGGGATTTATTTATCTTCTATAATTGAAACTTTGTAGCCTGGAGTGGTGGCCTGTGCCGACCAGGGTTTGCGGAAAGCTTGGCTTCCTCCATCGCTGGCAAAACCCAAGCCTCCCTTTTGCTCTCTCTGTGGCTGTGTCCCTCTTGGTTGGGTTAATTTGCATACTTGCCCCTGATTGGATGGTGAGCATGGCTTGTGGAAGTGGCTTGTGGGTGTAGTGGACTGATGGTTAATTTGCATATTACTTTTTTATTAGATAGGATATGCTATAGAATAGTGTAGTTTTAATTATTAGTGTTAAAATTTAGAAAAATTTTTCTGTGAAATTGTTAAGGTCAAGTGTTTTTTATTTTGGAGACTAGCTCTTTTATATCTAATATTTAGATTTTTTAAAAGATTTATGTAGATTCTATGGGAAATTTGTTAAATTATATTTTTCTGGAAAATACTTATTTTATCCAGGTTTTAAATTCATTACATTTAGAGTTATGAAAGTAATATTTTAATATTATAACATTTTTTTCTATGTTTATTTTATTTTTGTCATCTCTTTCTTTATGTACATAGCTTTCTTCCTGCTTTTATTTCTTGATTATAATAACTAAGGTTTACTGATTTAAAAAATAGCAATGTTTGGTATTTATTACTTTGAGTGTTTTATTTTAATTAACTAATTACTGCTGCTATTAGTTTTTAATCTTATATATTTGCTCCTATTTTTGTATTCTAAGTCATTTTTTTGCTTTTATTTCTATTATTATGCTTTTCTTTTTTATGATTTAAATCCAAAATATGTCATTTACATTATTATTACTATCTGGATATTTTGAATTTATTATTCACAGTTCTTTTTTGATCTAAAAGTTTTTGTTACCATACTTAAATTTTTAAAGTGTAAATAAAATACACTTATTTTCAAATGTAAAGATTTTGGGTTTCTTATTTGTTTTAATTTCTGGACTTATGATAAGGAAACGGTTTTTGTATTATTTACACTTTTGGATTTATGAGGTCTTTTTTATGACCTAATATATGATCTTTTTTATGCATATGACACAAACCCTTAAGCCTATTATCAGGGAACATATTTACACATACTTGTATGCAGCAGACCTACTTTTTAAAAAGGTATTGTTCAGGTCTTTATTATTCTTACTTATATCTCTATCTTTATAATCTGTCTTTGGTTGGTTAGTGAACTTTTAAAAATAGTATTATCATATAACAAGTATCTCAAGCCATTTAACAAAATTGAAATGATTTTAATGGTATTATTTTTGTATCTCTCGCATTTTTTAACATAGCTGCAAATCATGCACATGTTAACTGGAGGATTTTTAGATCGTGTTTAACTTAACCACAATTTGTTAAAAGTCAAAGGTCAAAAAACTGTCCTGTTGTTAAGAGGGCAGATTCTGGACTTGGAATTCCTGCCACAATGTTGAATTTGTAATTTCAGCACCCAGTCTTGCTTCATAAATGTCCCATCTTTCTCTAATGAAACTTTATGAAAAAGTTAACAATTCTTTTGTTTTTCCCATAAAATTAACATAATAGTTCAAATTGATGAAAGTAACTGCCATTCAGGAACTATTTAAAAAGAATGTGACTCCTGTCTACTTAGGGTCAAATTCCTTACATTCCAAAGACATGTGTGGCACTCTTTCCCCACAAAAGAATGCTTTTCCTCAATTCAGCCAATTTCATTGTACTTGCATAAGTGGGCACATCTATTATGCACAGTGAGGACTCAAAAAGATGAAGGGGTGTCAGAGAAAAATGACTCCTGCTCTCATACATGATGTATGTTTCCTGTTCAAGTTAAAGATGCAAATACAAAAAATAATATGCCTAGAGGTCACTGTGAAAGAAGGAAGCAAGAAATGTTCTTTTGATGTTTTCTATATGTAATCTTGTGCCTAATTAGAACTATTGGAGAGTTACAATTGCTTTTGAATAAGTGAACATAGAATTTAAAAATATTTAAGAAGGGGCATTATGATAGAATGCTAACAGCATTCTAAATTGGCACAACTCATTTGTTAAGAAATTTGGATATGAATGTAATGGCAAAATACTGTGCTACTAAAACAATTCTTATATCTAAAGGCAATACTTAGAGATTATTATAAATCTTTATATACAAGTATAATTATTGAAATATTCTTTATGACAAACACATTCAATTTCCTGCCTGTACATAAACTGTCTAATCTTATCTAATAAATGAGTAATATGCAAATGAGCCATCTCTCTGCTACACCACAAGCCATGCCCACAAACCACGTCCACAAGCCAATCAGAAGTGAGTATGCAAATTAACCCTAACCAAGATGGCTGTGGCCATGGAGTGAGCAGGAGGGAGGCTTGGATTTCCCTGGTGATGGAGGAAGCCAAGCTTTCCACACACTCTGGCAGGCCCAGGCCTCCACACCAGGCTACAAAGTTTCGATTATAGAAGATAAATAAATCCCCCCAAAATGGCTGCATCCACAGAGTGAGCAGGAGGCTTGGCTCTGCTCCAGCCTACAAAGTTTCAATTGTAGAAGATAAATAAATTGCAGATACCAGGGCCTCCATTTGGGTTGCTGTGGGGCATGGCAGGCCTGCAAACCACTATAGGCCCCTCACTCAGGCCGGCCCATTACCCCAAGGGAACATCTGCCTTGATTTGGGACACCCTTCAGGGCAAACCAGCTGGACCCTACCCATGCACCAGGCCTCTATCCTATCTAATAAAAGAGTAATATGCAGATTTACCATCACTCCAACAAACAAGATGTCTGCCCCCATATGGTCAAAGATCCTGCCCCCATGTGGACACAAGATGGCCACCACAAGGTGGCCAGCAGGGGATGGCAATTGGGAGGGACCAGGCCTGCAAGGGTGGGCAGTTAGGGGCGATCAAGCCTGCAGGGGAGGGCAGTTAAGGGTGGTCAGCCCAGCAGAGGACGGAAGTTGGGGGTGACTAAGCCTGCAGGGGAGGGCAGTTGGGAGGGACCAAGTCTGCAAGGGAGGGCAGTTGGGGGCTATCAAGGCTTTAGGGGAGGGCAGTTAGCAGTGACCAGCCTGGCAGGGGAAGACAAGTAGGGGCAAACAGGCTTACAAGGAAGCAGTTATGCATCATTCAAACTGGCAGGAGGGTGGTTAAGGGGTGATCAGGCTGGCAGGCAGAAGTGGTGAGGGGTAATCAGGAATGTAGACAGGCAAGCAGTTTGGAGCCAGCAGTCTTGGATTGTGAGAGGGATGTCCGACTGCCCGTTTAGGCCCTATTCTACTGGGATTGGGCCTAAACGGGCAGTCGGACATCCCTCTCACAATCCAGTAGAATAGGGCCTAAACAGGCAGTCGGACATCCCTCGAGAGGTCCCAGATTGGAGAGAGAGCAGGCTGGGCTGATAGACACCCCGCCTTGTGCACGAATTTCCAGGGTTTATATATATAAAAAGTCAGTGACTGGAATGCCATAATGACTGAAATGACTGGTTGCTATGACACCCACTGCAGTCAGGGAACTGGCCAATTGGAGATGGCCCGGCTGGCCAATCTCACATGGCCTCTGCCTGGCCCCACCCCTGACAGGCCTCTCCCACCTGGATCATGGACAGGATAGCTGGTCAACTCCTCCTGTAGCCTCTCCTCCTGACTGGGCCTGCCCCTGATTGCCCCACCCCACACCAATAGGGGGCGGGGGCAGCTGATCAACCTCCTGCAGCCTCTCCCCTCAACTGTCCCTACCCCCAATGGGCTCCTACTACTCCATTGGCCCACAGTCCTTCCCTGGCTATCTTCACCCCTGATCTACCCTCTTACCCCAGTTGGGGTGCGGTCAGCTGGCCAACCACCTGCAGCTCCCTTCTCACCCTTCTCTACCCCCAGTGAGCCGCTTCCACCCCTAACAGCCTGCAGCTCCTCCTCCCGGACAGCTTTGCCCCCATTCAGGACCCCCACTTCACT
>PVJN01008545.1:0-64696 GCA_004026805.1 Lasiurus borealis | reverse complement strand
TGTGTGTGTGTGTGTGTGTGTGTGTGTGTGTGTGTGTGTGTACAGCACACAGGGGAGACAGTAGCAGACTGTGAAAAAGGAGCGCATTAGTATCTGAAGTCCAAAACACCAACGTCAGACAACCAATGAATGCAGAGAAAAATCTAGTAGAGAAACCCTTTCTAAGAGATGCGAACCAAAACCCTCCAGGAATTTTCAAAGAGGAAAACTTACCTCTTTTGAGCTAAACATAGAAATATATTTTTGTGTATGATAACTATGTTATCATGAAGCTACCTTGAAAAAGAGAGAGAGAGAGAGAGAGAGAGAGAGAGAGAGAGAGAGAGAGAGAGAAGAAGGAGAAGAAGAAGGAGGAGGAGGAAGAGGAGGGAGGGAAGGAAGGAAGGAAGGAAGGAAGGAAGGAAGGAAGGAAGGAAGGAAGGAAGGAAGGAAGGAAGGAAGGAAAAAACTGTTGGCCTCCACAGACTATTTTCAGCTCTAAGAAGGATGTCTAAGCCCCAATCTTGCAGAGACATCACATGCAACAGCGTGACCAGGCCATGGAGGATGGGAGCAGAAGTAGGCATTCCAAGAACACGTGGGATGTCCAGGGCCTGGAAGTTGGTGAGTTTTCCAGTCCCTGGTGATGGCAGTTCGAAACTGTGAAAAATAATGACTCTCACACCATGCATGACTCACAGAGGAAACACTCTGTAATCAGTAATTTATTATTCTGTTCCTCAGCTTCACTCACTGACCCCCGTGAACTGGAGTGAAAAATCCTAGCTTAGCATAACTTGGCTTGGCCTGACTTCTCTTTTTCTCCGTCATGCAACATGTCACTGTAACAACAAAGGTCCCTTCTCGCGCGACCAAACGAATTCGAAGAGTCCACAGCTCCATGAGGAGGTCCATTTTGTTCCACAGGGCAGCACCGTATCTAAAATGCGACTGTGCTGTCCAGAATTACGGCCCATAAACGCAACTGCACAGCACGACTGTTTGAGTGATGGTTTCCCAACGCACCATCTCTACAGGGACCGCAAAAAGCAAGGCCAGGAGCCCCCCAGAAACACGAAGCTCTGCCTCTGCAGCAGCTACCAGACACCCCACCCGCGGCAGGGCCGTCGGTGGACTTGCTGACGCCTCCAGACTTATGTCAGGCCTCCCTGTCACAGGTGAGCCTCCTTCAGGCTCCCACCCTCCATCTGGTCCTCCTCCTCCTCCTCCTCCTCCCATAGATCCTTAGCCCCCCCATAGCTGCCACTTCAGTGAAATACAGTGGTACCTCGAGATCCGAGTGCCCTAACATATGAGATTTTTGAGATACAAGCCATCGAGCGAGCAATTTTTGCTTTGAAATACGAGCAACATTTGAGATAAGAGTAATCGCGCAGATCAGCCGCCTGCACACAACCTACCAGTTTACTGCGACTCAAGCATCTCATAGTTTCCCACACCTCAAGGTTACGGAACGAATTAAACTCGTATCTCAAGGTACCACTTTATAATTGGCCACCTCCTTCCCTCTCTCAGAGCTGGGCTTGACCCACCTGGAGGCAGGGTCCATGCACAGCCTCTGTGCCTCCCCAGTGTCCAGCCCTGGCCCATGTACCACCCAGTACATGTTGGCGGGTGGAGCAGGTAGAGCCGTGGGAGGCACACCTGACATGCGTGCAGTCCCACTATGGAGCATGTGTCGCTCATGCCACCCATTTGGCTGAGCTCCTGCATGCCAGGGAGTGTACCAAGTGCTGAGAACAAAGACAAAGGAGGGGCTGGCCCTGGAGTTAGAATTTAGTGGGGGAGACTGGTCTTAAACACATAACCACGCAAAAGATGTGATTACAATTGGGAAAAGCGTGCTTAAAAAAAAACAATCAGAAGTAGAGCAGGGCTATGTAAGATCATGCAACTAGACGGCCTGACCGCAGAGCTCCCAACTTTAGA
The DNA here is from genome assembly GCA_004026805.1 of Lasiurus borealis. Lineage (NCBI taxonomy): Eukaryota > Metazoa > Chordata > Mammalia > Chiroptera > Vespertilionidae > Lasiurus > Lasiurus borealis. The sequence goes on along the minus strand of PVJN01008545.1, from coordinate 62,767 downwards.
AGAGTGCCCGCAGCAATAACGAGGTTCAGAGGGGGTAGAATAATCCCAGTGGGCAGTCGCAATGCAACCGTCTAAGATCCAAGGAAAAACATCCGGAATGAGCCAAGGGCCAGCCTCGGGGGAATGGCCACACCTGGCCTTATCCCAACACCCGGCGGCCCTTGAGAAATGGCAAGTATGCAAACAATGCCGATATGTGGGGAGATATTAATAGAGTGTATTATGGATTGCATTCTTTTCTACCATTCGAGTGCATAGGTTCATTAACAAAAAAAATTCAGAGTGTGGCTTCAACCACTCCTGCCTCAAGCTAGCCTGCACTCCTGGGGTCCAGCAGCCGCGGTGACCCTTGGGGTCCGGGTGGCAGAATAGCAGCAGCAGGAAGGCTTTGGAGAGCATGCAGTGGGACCCCTCATTTTCCAGATGCAGACTTGGGGGGATGGTCCTGTGGGCCAGTGCCTCGTGCCCTTTTCACCCAAAGGCAACCCTCTCAAGAGGTCCCTCAAAGAAGGAAGGTGGGAGATCAGGGGGGTGGCCACATCCTCCATCAGGAAGAAAAGGCTCTCCCCCAGGGTATGGGGAGGGGCTTCCGGAAACGCCCTGGAGCCTGCTCCTACCACAGATGGGTGGGTCCCCACAGCAGGTGGCGGCTGAAACTGAATGCCCCCCCTATTTTTTAAAAGCCAGTGGTTTACTCCTCAGCTACTCAAGGCATGGAGCCTGACCAGCAGCACCAACATCCCTTGGGAGCTTGCTAGAAGCCCAGAACCCTGGTCCCGCTCAGACCTACTGAATCAGCACCCGCATTTTCACAAGATTCCCTGTTTTAACAAGAGTCCCAGGCACACTGAGCCCTGAGAGGCACTGATTCCATCCTCAAGCATGGAGGACTCGATTATTCATTCCTCAAACCTTCACCGACTCCTCTGCTAAATCCTGGGGCACCTCCGAGGTCCTCTGAAGACTTAGCCAGGTGAGCAGATGGCGTGGCAGCCCTTTTGCAAGCCCCGGAGTGAAAAGCCACGGCTGAAACACTTGGGATCTTCTGAGACAGAAGCCAGAGGGTCCAAGGTTGGATGAATCTATGAAAGCCTTTAGGAAAACCACCCGTTCAACTACAACGCACGAGCACTCAGTAACATCCGTGGAAGGCCTAGTCCACAGCGTCCCCGAGTCAGGAAGGTGCTGCACTGCTCCTTCCGTCCAGCATCCTCTCTGGTGGAAACACTCAGCTCTCTCCTGGCCGACGTCTCCAGGAGATGCTGGCAGATGAACTGTGTTTCGTTGTGGACCACATGGCTCCTCAGCCGCAGGCATCAGCCTCTGGCTGTGTTCAGCATGACCTAGAGTTCAAGGCTGACACACAGCCATCCCAGGTGAAACCAGACACTTATCAGCTCGTGAATCCTTACACAACGATATAACTCCAACCCCAAACCCAAGCAAGGGCAGGCCTGGAGTTACAAATCCCGCCACGCCCAGCCCCAAGCCTGAGAGGCAAACTGCCTGGTGATCTTCCCAATGGGATGGCCATATTCTCTGTGGTCCATTCCACATCGAGGATGTGGTCCTGAGGGGCCTGGCTTTAAATCCCTCCACTCCTCCTTGGGACTAAGGTCTCATCTTCCACCTACCCGACTCGGTGCCCCTTGACTTTCAAGTCTGGCTGCTCTAGCATCAGCTCACACGGTTCTCACTTATGAAAAGGTCTCTGGATGCTGGGGATTCCCTGTAATTTCTTGTTATCTCTGCCACACACTTAAAAGGATGCTCAGCATTTTAGAGCCAGCAGTGCTAGTGTTCTGTAAAATGAGGGTTTTCAGGATACCCCATTTTCCATACTGCCAGGAACATCCCAGGGTGTACAATCAATAATATGAGATATTTTTAACCAAGCCTTTGGGCGTGCATAACTTCAATACCATCTCATCTAGCTTCTCATCCATGAATGATCTGATCCCTAGCCCATTAGCTATCCGGAACAAGTCAAGTGAATATATTTAACAAAAGGCTGAAAATGCAAACAAGTAGAAAGAAGAAATAACATAAATCTCCTACAATTAGACATATAGTTTGTTTACAGTGTTTATTATTAGAACTCATTACTGAAAAAAAAATGCTTTAAAATGAAAATGTTTATGTTCTGTATTTCATCAGATTTTCTTAGAATTCATTTCTGGAAGTTAAATTACAGAGACAAAGACAATCAGTTTGTAAAGACTCCTCCGAGTGATAAAAATAAAAGATGCCTTAACCGGTATGGCTCAGTGGATAGAGCGTCAGCCTGCGGACTGAAGGATCCCAGGTTCAATTCTGGTCAAGGGCATGTACCTTGGTTCCATGCACATCCCCAGTAGGGGCTGTGCAGGAGGCAGCTGATCGATGTTTCTCTCTCATCCATGTTTCTAACTCTCTATCTCTATCCTTTCCTGTCTGTAAAAAAATCAATAAAATATATTTTAAAAATAAAAGCTAAATACATGTTGCTTAATTGCTTTTCTGAAAGAACCGTACTTCCAAAGCCAAGTTTGAGAACATCCGTTCAACAGTTCTAACAAGTCTGAGTTGTATACATAATTTTGTTCCAGAGTCAGCAAGAGACAAACAATGAAAGAGAACGGGAAAGAGAAAGGTAGGGCTTTAATCAAAACTGAAAAGGCAGAGGATCATAATAAAACCGAGGGAAAAAAGGCCATCAACCCCACCCCCAAAAAAATATACAGTACAAACATATGATAAAGAGCAGTGAACCAAGTCAAGACAGCCTTTATTATACACGAGTTAAGCATTTGCTTTTCCAAAGTAGCAAGAAGGTGCCACTTACTGCCTCCTGTGGTTGACAGTGACCCCTAAATGCCAACACTGCCTTGGTCCCGCCTGCCTGCCTCCCCCTTCAATGTGGGAGCCTAACATGCCCAGAGAAGGACGGGCAGAGCCAGGCCCCCAGCACACACTCCAAGGTCCCCGAAAACACACATCCCCCAGCTGTAATCAGAACACTGACTCCAGAAACCCTCATCTGTGTGAGATGAAGTTGGGGAGGTCTCCCCACCCCTTTTCTAAGCGGGGAAGAAAGACTCTTCACATCAATCTGAAACTGGTGCTTTTGTTTTCCACCTCCCCGTCCACTGGAGCTAAGGAGACCAAAAGATGCATCTCACCAATCTCTAAACGGCAAATCACCCAAATTGACAGTCGCGCTTAAAATGTTAAAACTGGGGGAAGAAAAGAACAGCTTTAAATTGACATCCAGCTGGTGCTCCGTTGACTCTCTGTATAGCGGATTTTAAATTACAGATGAGAGTAAAACAACAGGAGCAAAAATAACGAGTAATCAGGGTCCCTCTCGCTCTGCAGAAAACCTCCGGACGGCCTGGCCCCGCTGGTCCTCGGCCACCCATGCCAGCTGTAATCACTGCTCTGCGCACGGCCCCGCGAGAGGCAGGGCTTCCTTGGTCAATCCAAGCTATGATTACTGGAAAGTGGAAACACTCAGGATCACCAAAGGGAGAGCAGATTTATCAGCTGGAGTCAACCATTAAAGTCCCAACACGAAATGTATTTGGGGGGCACGGCCCTCACGCTGCCTGTTTCTTCCTGCACGCTCTCCGGTCCCTGTATATTTTCCCAACTAACGAGTTTATTTTATCATCACAATTACATGCAACAAAGCTCGCTCGCTGCAAAACAGGCCTCGTTTCTCCGGCTTCTCAGAAAATGTCCTTGGGCCTCCCCGCTGACGGGAGAGTCAGATCACAGGTTCCTTTTATAGTATCGCACAGCGCCAATTACAAGGATCAAGCCAATCTCCAAACCATACGTTAGTGGCTCTGAAATTAAAGCAAAGTGTAGATTGCCCAGGACTGCAGAATCTCAGATTTGGAAGGAACCTCAGAGGGCACCAAATCTACTCCCCACCCCTGGGCGACTCACCAACCTAGCCATCAAGCTTACATGGACCTGAGTGCCATCTGTCCACAGTGGCCTCTGCCCACAGGAGTGCTGCCCTCAGAAGCCCCAGGTCAGGCCAGCTTCTTCCCAGTTCAGACCTGATCACGAGGAGCAGGTTTTACAAGCAGGCCTCCCCATGCCTCTGTCTGGACACCCGCTAAAGCAGCGGTTCTCAACCTGTGGGTTGCGACCTCTTTGGGGGTCCATCAACCCCATCACAGGGGTCGCCTAAGACCATCAGAAAACACAGATATTTACATTACAATTCACAACAGTAGCAAAATTACTGTTAGGAAGTAGCAATGAAAATAATTTTATGGTTGGGGGTCACCGCAACATGGGGAACTGTATTAAAGGGTTGCGGCATTAGGAAGGTTGAGAACCACTGCCCTAAAGAGTCAGAGTACCTCCTAAAGATGCAGCTTGCATACCACTGCCGCTGGGCCTTCATGTCCCTTTAACGGGATATAAAAGTTTATAGGCCAGCTTAGCCCATCAAGTTTTATATTCTGTAAAGGTAGTCAACTGAAACCTACGGGTCATCTTTCACCGAAATGCTGTTTTTCCAGTTTCCTTCTCTGCTCCTGCAATGACATTTTTAACCCAAGGGCCATAACATGTATTATTTCAATTACATTTCACTTGTTTTAGTTGATTTCAACCTTGAGATCTCAACTTTGTCACCTAACATATTAGGGATTCCTATCAGCTTTCTGTCACTTGAAATTATTTTGAGGATGTCCTCCATATAGAGGACATTGATTTTTTAAAATTAATTTTTCAATTACAGTCAATATACAATATGATATTAGTTTCAGTTACACTTATGTAACTTATTAAGTGATTCCCCCTGATAAGTCTAGTACCCATCTGACACTATATACATAGTTATTACAATAGTATTGGCTAAATTCCCTGCACTCTAATTTACATCCCCTGGCTATTTTAATATCGATTTGATGAACATTTGATCAAGCCACAGAAGACCGCTGGCAGGTCAGCACTTCAAGGCCACCTTCTCACCTTTCTGGCTGCAAAGTGGCAGAATGCCTTCCCAGTGCTGGCCATGCGTGTTCCCTCCAAGACCAGCGGTTCTCAACCTGTAGGTCGAGACCCTTTTGGGGGTCGAACGACCCTTTCACAGGGGTCACCTAAGACCATCGGAAAACACATATTTCCCATGGTCTTAGGAACCAACAGACCGCTACTCAGTGAAGCAATGTAGTTTACTGTTGTCATATGAAGACTGTTGCCCATGCTACACCACGATTCAAGACAAAATTTCATTTACTTGTAATTAGAAATAAATATTTCACAATATATAATTACATATTGTTTTTGTGATTAATCCCTATGCTTTAATTATGTTCAATTTGTAACAAAGAAAATACATCCTGCATATCAGATATTTACATTACAGTTCAGAACAGTAGCAAAATTACAGTTATGAAGTAGCAACGGAAATAATTTTATGGTTGGGGTCACCACCACATGAGGAGCTGTCTTAAAGGGTCGCGGCCTTAGGAAGGTTGAGAACCACTGCTCCAAGACGCGTGGGGAACAGGAGCGGCCTCTCTCTGGGCCGTACCTCATCTTTTCCAGCAGCTCCGCTGGCTGCTTCCTCCACCCTCCGAGCTGCTGGGCCCTCCTGGGTGCCCTCACTGTGATGTCCTCTCTGCCAAGCCTCAGACTCCTTTCTACCTTGACCCCCCCCCCCCCAGATTATTGTTTCAGTCCTCAAAACCCCTTCATCTGTGTGCACAAGCCAAAGGTGGAGCGACTTTACAGCCATGTGCTTTCCCATCACAAAGAAAGAGCTTGTCTGTGACAGAGGAAAGGAGAACCGCTCCAAAGTGAGAAGACGAGGTGGCAGCCGCTCCACAGCATTGCGGCTGGTGAGAACCGGGCCCTCCGTGGCTCCCCGGGATCTGCCACGGGCACTGCCGCTTCTCACGGCAGAGTAAGCCACCCACAGGACACTCCGAAAACAGGGGGCTGCTTTCCCTACGTTTTCTTCGGGGCACTTCCTGGTTTCAGCTCTTACATTCCTCTTGAGTCCGTCTTCAGTTAAATTTTGGAAGTGGTATAAGACACGGGTCAGGTTTCATCCTTTCACATCTGAATAGCCATTTTCCCCTCACATGTATATTTAAGAGACTCTCTTTTCTCCATTGAGTGTCTGTGGCTCCCCTGTCAAATGTCAGTTAACTATATACACTTGGGTTTATTTCTGGACTCTCAATTCTGTTCCGTTGCTCTATTTGTCTGTTTTTATGCCAGTATCTTACTGGTTACAGTCTAGCTTGAAATCCGAAAGGGTGCAGCCTCCTGCTTTGTCCTTCTTTCTCAAGATTTCTCTGGCTATTCAGGGTCTCCTGTGGTCCCATATAAATTTTGGGTGTGTTTTTTTTCTATTTCTTTAAAAGTAACATTGGAATCTCGATAGTAGGAGAAGACAGAGCAGGTGAGTGGGGAGTTATTAACAGGGTGAGCATTCACCTAGGACCTAGAATGATGATGAGGATTTGCAGAGGCAGGAAAGCAAATACACAACATTTTGAGATTTCCTAATTGTGATCCACTGAAAGATATATCTATCTATAACATGTCTTGTTCAAAACCTATTGTGCAGCCTAACTTCTGAAAGTTATTTTTCAGAAATGATGAAAAGTTAGTCATTCTATTCATATGGATAAATAATTCATCCAACGGCAGTGGCTGCAATAGTTGCTAATTTAGAATTATTTATTTACCATGTATCACACTTTTTATAGAATAATTTGAAGATTTTATCTATTCATGAACCATCCACCCACCCGTTCCACAAGCACTGACCAAGGGTCCCAGGCCTGAGCCAGGCACTAAGAGTGTGAACGAGCCTTTCCATGAAAATCCTTGAAGCTTCTGAAGAGTCAGTCAATGGTTGCAAATCATTGTACTGAGTTCCTCAGTGAGATCAACAAAGACCTGGGGACAGAAAATATGAAACAACTAAGCTTTGCCTGAGGGATCTGGAGAAGTCTTCCCCTTGATAGTAAACCTTGAGCTAGATTTTGCAAGAAAGAAAGAGGCCGTGCCTTTTGGGAAGAGAAGAGCGTAAGGGTATCATTACATGAAAACACACAGACAGCATTCAGGGCTGGAAAGAGGAGTGCTTGTGTGAGTTGCCTGGAGAGGTGGCAAGAAACCGACCATAACATTGGACATCCAAGAATCATGCTCTGCAGACAAAGGGAACCACTTTTTACACGGGCAAGAGATAGGGTCAGATCTGGTTTTGAGAATAAAGCTTCTGTTGGCCGTGGGGTTGTCCTTGTCTCATAGTTAGCATATTTGAAACCATGTCTCTATCAACTGTGACAACCTGATGATTCTTTTTCTTCTAAATATAGTTATTATCCTAGTACACACTTATTTTTAATAAGCTTTGTAGGAACTTAATCACTTCAGTCTCAATCTCCTCCCACATTTGTTCTAGAAATATACTTCAACTCAGCATCTGTCTTATTTACATAGGAAAATCAAAGGCTGTGAAGAGAGATCTGCGTTCAAATCCTAACTGGGCTACTTCTTTGTTGTGTGTTCCTTATTTCTTGTTCTCATTTTTAAATTTATTTTTATGTAACTTATTGGCGTGAAATTGGTTAATAAAATGGCAGGTTTCAAGTGTATAATCTATGATACATCTTCTACACACTGCATTGTGCCCAGCATCCAAAGTCAAAACTCCTTCTGTCACTATGCATTTAACCCTTTCTACCTTTCACTGACTCCCCTCCCTCTCCCCCTCTGTTAACTAACCATCATACTGTTGTCTGTGTCTATGAGTTTTTGTTTGTTTGTCTTGTTTATTCATTTGTTGCTTTCAGTTTTTATGTCCCACATATGAGTGAAATCATACGGTTCTTAATTTTTTTCTGACTTATTTCACTTAGCATGATATTCTCACTAAGCTACTTAGCCACTCTGGGCCTCAGTTTTCTCTCCTGAAAGATGAGGAAAATAATAGCACCTACCCTATGGGGCTGTTGAAAGGAACTAATACACAGTTTCAGCACCAAGCCCCATGTGTGTATATGCACACACATCTGTATCTAACAATTGACCTAACAGTTTTACATACACAACCAGTCCACGCCTTCTTCTACTGAGCTCTAACCAGATACATATTTTAAATATACATGACAGGTGCTAAAGCAATGATGCGATGCTATAAGTGTTAAAAACAACAACCTGGGTCCTTCCTAACAACTGATCAAAAATACTACCTTTCTGAATTTTTTTTAAAAAAATTCTTTTCCATTTACTAAATTCTCTTGAAATCAGGCACCATCTTTAGGATCTCGTCTTTTTCACTATTTTTACTAACTGAATATAAGCCCTTTTATGGATCTGGCCACTTTTGCTCTTGTTCTGATGGTTCCTACTTCAGTTGACTTGGAGTATATTGTTAGAACATTTCTTTTCAAATTCAAATGCTAACAAGCTCTGTGACCTATACCCCACATTCCCATCCCTGCCCTCCCTTGATAAGCGATGTCAGCCAAAGAGGCACATGTGTTTGCCAAACTCAACGGTTATACTATATCCCTTAACTGTAATAATCCTTCAGTTAACAGAACCATTACTTCGCAACAGAATGTGGCTAGAATGCTATTTCCAGTAAAAGATCTGATGATTCATTCATTCAGCACATGTTTATTGAGCCCCTACTCTGTACCAGATACTGAGAAGGTGCTGAGGACACAACAGTGAGCAGATGTTACAAAGACCCTGCCCCCCCACCTTAAGCCCCAACCACCACGAAATAACGTGCAGAAAGCGGGGGACACAGAGAGACAAGACATGAACAACAAACACAGGGCAATTGTACTCGTGCAGTCAGTTCTGCCCAATACCACATGTGTGTTTCTAAAATTCAACATGCTCTATAGAAACGGCTCACGAAAGACCAAAGGACATATGGAGGCAAAAGACAGAAACCTAATAAAAACTGTAGCACAATGTTATGCGTGCTGAATGATGGAGAAATTCATAAATGCTACAACCAATATGGCACTGGACAAGGAAAAAACACCTGGTGGAAGTGGGCATCGGAAGGACTGCAGCTCGTGAGCAGGTGCAGAGCAGGGTGAGCACCGGAAATCAGAGAGAAGATGTAACACCGCCTGCAGGCAGAGCGTGCCTCATAAAACAAGACATTAACGAGGCAGGGGCAGATGTGTGAGGTGCGAGCGTGTGTGCGTTTTGCGGTTCCCATGGGGCTGGGCACAGCTGGGTGCGATTTTCCGTGCTCCCCTACTGCTTTCGCAAGGAAAATCACACGTGAGCAAATGTAAGACCAATGTTATGCTCGAAATGTTCCCTAATGGGTCAATCACAGGAGAATTAGATGGATGTTTTAAAAACAGGTGTTATACAGAATTGAGTGTCAAATATAAGCATAGGGAGTACCATCAATAATCTTGTAGTAATGATGTATGATGCCAGGTAGATACTTGAAATATCAGGGGAACACTTTGTAAAGTATATAATTGTCCAACCACTATGCTGCACACCTGAAACTACACAAAATAACATTGAATGTAAACTGTAATTGAAAAGGAAAGGAAAAGAAAACGGATTCACCATCTAAACGTAAATATTTTTACTGCAAATAAAATATTTTTACATCAATTAATCCAACAAATAAATAAGTAAAAACCTATGAGTGCATTGCATCTATGGACAAGTCTGCCATCGCTGTGTGCTTCTTCCACCTTCAGAAGTGCCCGCTGCTATCACAGAGCCCCTGTCAGAGCCCTCCAATGGTAGTACCCGCTACATACAGCAACATGATCCGATGCATTGAATGGACAGCGGTTCTTCCAAATCAGCTCCTCAGTGTGACCAGTGACCCCAATCCCATTCTCAGCAGCCACCATCATCCTGTTCTCACTGTGTGTCCAGAAACTGTCATCAGATTCACCCAGGCAAATGCTGCGAGGTGGCTTTCTCTTTACGCTTTCCCAGCGGTTGAAACTGTGTGGAGAGGATTTGGCCTGTTCCACACACTTTGAGAACTTCGCCCAAATTCAATTTACCCCGTTTCCAACCTTCTTTTGCACGCCCGCCAATTCTAACCCCTTCTAATCTCTAACAAGACGGCCAAATTGTAATCACAGCTTTAAATGATAAGTATTGTCCATTTCCCGTTGTGTGTATAGATGCTCCTCGACTTATAATAGGGTTATAACCTAAACCCCTCATAAGCTGGAAATATGTCAAATACTAGGGCTGCTGCCTGCCTCGCCCCCAGAAACCGGTTCTTGTTTTAGGGAAACACTGCCTTTTCCAAACCCCTAAAGTGTGGGGGTGAGACACATTGAGTATCACATTTCTAGCCGGTGTCAGCTAAGGCTGGATGAAATCAGAGGCGGTGTGCGGGCAAGGACCAAACCCAGGTAAAACAACCGGCTCCCCGGCTCCCCCTCGGACCCCACAGGCCGCCTCCTGAGGCAGCGCACACAGGCACTGGCACCCACCCCGTGTGGACAGACCGGCACTTAGAGCTCAGTCAGGCTGGAAGGGGCAGTACCACACCAGGTGGCAAGCAAGAGATGTGAGTCTAGGGCGGCACCTGATGGACCATCCACTCCCTAAGTGACCCCAGCTGCTCCAGGACTCACAAGCTGTCCATCTCAGTCCCCCTGACACCTGACTGTGTTTGACAGCCACAGACGAGACCCGCAGATCATAGCTAGCCGGCCTCCAAGTGCACCATCAGTTAATCCAGCACTGACGTGTGCTGGCACTGTTGCTCGGGACCAAAAGGGTGCAGACAGATGGGTATAAATCCACAACTGCGAGGAATGCACGGGGCCCACGCCCTCCCTCTCCAGCCTCTACACTCACAGAGCAGCTCAGCTTCATAACAGTGAGCCCAGCAAAGGGGTGGTCACAGGAGTAACCAACACAAGAGCCTCTGGGAGTTTGCTGGCGCCTCTGAAAGTCACGTAGGCCAATGTCTTCCTCAAGAAAAGGGGCAGCCGAGGCTGGTTTGGCTCAGCGGATAGAGCGTTGGCCTGCGAACTGAGAGGTCCCAGGTTTGATTTCCGGTCAAGGGCATGTATCCTGGTTGCGGGCACATCCCCAGTAGGGGATATGCAGGAGGCGGCTGATGGATGTCTCTCTCTCATCGATGTTTCTGACACTCTGTCCCTCTCCCTTCCTCTCTGTAAAAAAATCAGTAAAATATATTTTAAAAAAAGAAAAAGAAAAGGGGCAATGCCGAAACCGTTTTGGCTCAGTGGATAGAGGTTCAATTCCGGTCAAGGCATGTACCTTGGTTGTGGGCACATCTCCAGTGTGGGGCGTGCAGGAGGCAGCTGATCCATGTCTCTCTCTCATCAATGTTTCTGACTCACTATCCCTCTCCCTCTCTTTCTGTAAATATCAATAAAATATATTTTAAAAAAAGAAAGAAAGAAAAGGGGCAAATGCCTTCTCAGCCTTATACTGAGGCCTTCCCCGGAGACCTTCCTGTACCCCAGAGCTAACCCAGCTGGCCAGCGCCAGGATCCAAGCATCTGCCTTTCAGGACCCGGAATGACAGGCGACACTGAGTTCGTGTTGTCCCCTCGCCGAGTTCCTTCCCAGCCACGTGGGACGGTGCTGGCCCGAGGAAGCCCTCCCATCTCTGAGGCCCACCAGACCCACGAAAGAGCTATTTATAGACGCCCGTGCACCCATTACTCGGCGCGAGAAGAGCCCGGGTCACTCCTAATCCAGGGGCGGCACAGATGCAGGCGTGCTTTCAGCATTTGCTCCGACAGGAAACCTAAAAATTACCAGCAACAAGCCGCTACAGGGTAGCTATTGGGTGTCCGCATTCTTTCCTTCCATGGTTTATGTCAATTTGCGAGAACATGTGTGAAGCATCTGCCTTTTCATTTAGACGGAAAGCGAGAGCTCGGATTGCTGGGCTAAACCCCACAGCTAAATTGGGAGCGCCGTCCAGGGGAGGGACACACTTGAGCCGGGTCACCACAGCTGCCCCGGCCGCCAGCTGCCCAGAAAGCCCCCACTTGAGCCAAAGTGGGCACAGCTGACCAACACAGCCAGGCCAGCGCGTCAGAGGAAAGAGAAAACCACTCTGCGCGGCCGGAAGGTCTGATCCCAAAGCTCTCTGGGCTGTCTAGCAAACTAGGATTGTTTTAAAATTCCTCTGCCTGCATCCAGCGCTATTTCACAACATTTTCCTTGAATTTGATACTGGTAAGAATTTAATATGTTTGTGGCCAGACCTTTTGTAAAACTAATAAAGCTTAATTTTAACATTACGGTTTCTTTCTTAGAGCCCAATACTCTCCCTCCCCTTCCTCTCCCACTAACACTGAGAATTCCCTCCCCGGCCAGTGTCAGACCCACTGATGGCAATGAAATTCCCCGTTAGCAAGAGAATGCAGAGTCGGACCAAAGGGTCTGATCTGTGTCTCACAGTAAAGACAAGGTAGCAAAAGGCAAGCCTTTACTGCAAACGTTTTTCATCCCAAACCTGAATTCCTGCTGCCTCCGTTTCCCAGGGGTACTCCCAAGCCCCAACCCGTCTCTTTCATGCACCCAAAGCATTCACACTAACGTGGAACATATTCAAACTCCTTTCGCAAAAACAACATGGGTGCTTTCTTTCAAAAATTAAAAAAGGGGACAACAGACGATAAAGCATTTTATTCACTCTTTCTACCCCTCAAGTCTTTATTGGAATTAGACACTGTAAATGCTCATCACTAGGAAATTCCTTCCTGAGGGCCGTGAAAACGTGACACCGCTATGACCATCTGCGCTCCGGGCCTGCCACCTCCGCTCAGAACCTGACCAGAAATGGGTGTTTGTCTAATGAACTGAAGATGTGGCATTGCCAAATTCCAAACGACAGCCAACCCACAGGAGCAGGAGTGTCAGTGAATCGTTGAGGTGAAAACTGACAAGTCTCATTTTTAGCAGAAAAGCCAAGAAATGTGTTTGCATCGAATAATATATATAAATACATGCATTAAGATGCCCAGTGCTTTTCCTTTTTGTTAAAAAGTACTGCTTTCCAGCCTAAATTTATTGAGTTAGCGGTAAACATTAATAATAAAATAACCTCTGGAAACCAAAAAGTTTTCCAAGACACTCAAGGAAATGGAAAGTCAGTAAAAGAAACGAAAGCCCGCATTATAATCTTCTCTACGGTAGTTCATTTGCTGAGTGGCTTGTTTACCAAATCTCTGGGGAGGGAATGCCATCAAAAGTTCCATATTTGCCTTCTTCCTCTCCCCACAATCCCTGGCTGGCTCAGAAACACACACACAACAGCAAAAGACAAAGCATGTGGTTCCAGAAGGAGGTTTCTGGGGTACATAATCTCATCAAATAAAGGCATGCGCATATACAGTGGTACCTTGAGATACGAGTTTAATTCGTTCTGTAACCTTGAGGCGTGGGAAACTATGAGATGCTCGAGTCAAGGAAAACTGGTGGGTCGTGTGCAGCCGGCCGATCCACGAGATTACTCCTATCTCAAATGTTGCTCGTATTTCAAAGCAAAAATCACTCGCTCGATGGCTCGTATCTCAAAAATCTCGTATGTTAGGGCACTCGTATCTCGAGGTACCAGTGTATTCTAGCTCCTCCAATATTTTTCACCCAAGGGGTGAAATAGAAATAAAGAAGTAGATGCCTCCAATTTAAACTGCTTCTTGACAAACAAGAGGAAGTTGGATGGCAAAGGAGGCAAGAGGTGGTGTGGCCACTGCAGAGGGCAGAGGGCATGGCACTCAAGGGGGGAGGGGACACTGGCTGGCAGGGAAAGGTGCCTGTACCCTGATCTAAAGGGCACAGAAGTGGCCTGGAGGCAAGGATGAGGGTTGACTTTAAAAGGCGTTAAGCAGCCCAGCCAGCATGGCTCAGGGGTTGAACCTGTGAACCAGGAGGTCACGGTTCAATGCCCAGTCAGGGTACATGCCTGGGTTGTGGGTTTGATCAGCAGAGTGGGGCATGCAGGAGGCAGCCAATAAATGATTCTCTCATCAATGATGTCTCTCTCTCTCCTTCTCCCTTCCTCTCTGAAATCAATAAAAATACATATATTTTTAAAAGGCTTTAAGCAGAAGAATTCTCTGTTATTGATTTTAAAAGTGGGTCAATAGGACAGAGGATGACCCTGGTAAAGGTGTCCTCAAGTGCAGCCCCAAGGGCGCTGCAAGGTGGTCTCAGAGCCACAGGGTCTCCTCTCATGGGAACTTGGACAGCCAACACCTCGTCCTCCTCACCCTCCCCAAACAGTCCCCATGTCATCTGCCTCCCATTGTTGCTTCCTTATAACATACGTAAAGAAAGGATTGTGCTACTTGAAAATATATATATATATGACAATTGCTGCTCATGCCCCAGCCCCCCTCAGTATACAACAACCCTGCCAGGAAAGTATGATTGTCACCCTTTTTCAGATGAGGATGCTGAGGGCAGAAGGTAAGCAGGGTGTCCAAGGTCCCAGCCAATAAGTGGCAGAGCCAGGATTCAATCCAGGCAGCCCAAGTCCAGAGTGCGCACGCTGAATCCTACTCTGCACTGGATGGGAATTAACGTGGGTCTCTGCAGAGCTCCGAGCAGAATTCAGAGAGGCAGCCTGGCAGATGGAAGGAGCATGGCCTTGGAGCCAGCACTCCACTCTTGCTCTACCGCAGGAATCTGCTTGAGCTTCAGTTGTCTCATCTGTAAAATCAGGATGGCAACACCCATTTTGCAAGGCTCTAGACTTGGATTAGACTGAACTAATGAGTGTGAGGCCCCCAAAGTGGCGCAGAGAGCCCGTGGCAGAGGTGCTACCAAAGCATCAGGACTGTCACTACCATCATCAGGGCTCATGAGCAAGACAATAGGAAGAACACTCCTGGGGAGATGCAAAATTAGGGAGGACCGCTGAATTTGTGAAGAATTTGTAAAGTAGTAATTCTTAAAAAGCCTTCAAGGTGAAGTCACCCAGAAAGCTCTGTGGCCTTACAAAAGCCCTCCTGGCCCTGCCCTATGTCTGCCATGTCCTTCACAGCTCTTATTTAACCCCCACTCCATCAACTCTGAGGGGGGCACTATAATCCCTGACTTATGGATGTGGAAGTGGAGCCCTGGAGGGGTTAACTGAGGTCACAGTGTAGCAAGAGGCCAGGGCTGTAAACCTACGCCAGCCCCTAAGCCCTACTGCTTCCATCCCACAACGTATGTCATCAACACCCCAAAAAAACTCTGCAGATGTTTCTAGACCAGGCTCCTGCACCACTGCGGGGAGGAGGATGAGAGAGGGAGAGAAAAACCAGAAGGTGGCAGATATATCCTTATCACCGTGTGACCCAGTCAGACCCTGCACCTGGGCTTTCTATCAATGGGCCCTGAGGGCCTACTGTGTGCAAAACACTCGACTCATACATGAACTCACTCCTTAACAGTCACAAAAGCCGAGACCGGTTTGGCTCTGTGGATAGAGCGTCGGCCTGCGGACTGAAAGGTCCCGGGTTCAGTTCCGGTCAGGGGCATGTACCTTGCTTGCGGGCACATCTCCAGTGTGGGGTGTGCAGGAGGCGGCTGATCGATGTCTCTCTCTCATCGATGTTTCTGACTTTCTATCCCTCTCCCTTCCTCTCTGTGAAAAATCAATAAAATACATTTAAAAACAAACAAACAAACAGTCACAAAAGCACGCGTGGTTAGGAAAGGTTTACAGATGGGTGTGTGGTGGGCAGTGTGGCAGCCAGAATAAGAACTCGTGTGTGACCTGATTACCAAGCGAGTGCCCGGAGGGGAGGGGGTTTCGGAGGGGATGACAATCATTACTACAGGGCCTCCTGCCAATGGCCGCTCCTCTTCACCATCCCATCGAATGGTTTACAGGCTGCTCTGACTCTCAAGCTGCCAGCCAGAACAGGCAGCACCACCACCAACTCCAAATTCCCACCTAACACTCCAAAAATAAGACTGCCAGTCCCCCTGGGCAGCCGATCCCAGGTAAAAGGCTAATAACCAGATCAAACCTGTTCATTCCAAGGCTGGAAATGACGGATAGACCAGAGGGGGCAAATCTTCAAAAACAAGAGTTTGCTCATCCCAATGCACCTTCTTGTCAATGTCACACATAGGAGGTGTCCTCTCTCGTCACCCCCACCACTCCTAATCCTCTCCCAGGGGTCACGACACAAACCTACCACCCTCTTCCTCACATGGCAGCGCACACAGAAGCTCTCTGAAAGGACAACTCCTACAAAGGTACCAAACTTGCCCTCAAAAAAAAAAAAAAGAGCAGAATAAAAGGAGGCAGGAGGGCAGGTAGGTCTGTGAGCTGTCCAACGCAGGGCGCCTAAATCCATCTCCCTGGGGCAGGCCACATTTCAGCAAGTCCATCTGCAGCCGTAACACCTGCTGAGTGCCGTGTACAGCTGATGTGTGAACCAGCACCGGCCGTGAGCCTTCCCTGAAGCCAGCACTCCCTTGCCATCGCCTCTAAAAGCGACTGCAGGGGCCAGCCTGCTTTACACAACAGACGCGGCTGCAACATGAACCGAGGGCAGATCAAAGCCCATCCCGGTCTGCAGTCCATGAAATGAATTTGCCAACTGGCCTCATCCAGAACCTGCTACGTGCTTGGCAAGGCCGGGCACAGACCCCTGCTCAACTTCCGGAACCCACAGGCAAACTGGCCATACCATGTTTTAAACAGAAACACAGGCTCGCGCCATCTCACCAACCAACAGAGAGAACAGGGGAAATAACCATTATGCAATTCCCAGCATACATGAACTTTACAGCCACAAACAAGAGTCATTCCGCCATGTGGATGAGAAGCACATCTGTTCCACATTTTGACACATTCACAGTCACATTAAAATGTCCTCACAGCGGGCTCCTCGGGAGCCTCGTGCAGATGTGTGTTCCTCGTTCACTCTGAGTTCTAGAAACGCTGGCCCTCGTCTCTGAGGCCTCTGTGGGTTTTGAGTGTCTCCTTTTGGCCTGCCGGTGACATATTCAAGAAACCCTTCGTTGAGATGTCATACATCTACCAAGGAATGTAGGCAAAAAAGAAAACTTTAAAAATATAAATTGCATCAGCAAGCATTTCATGCCCACCAATTTGGCTCCCTCCAAAGAAAGCAGAGGGGGAAAGACACGGGAACAGCTTAGAGCTTTAAAAACGTTTTGATCTTTGAACACAAACCTTCTGCAAACTAAAGCCCATTTTCCTTAAAATACAGTTAGACAATGTGGTGGAATCTGAGCCTCCTGATCACTTTCATTTAACAGCTCAGTGCTCTTGGGCCCATTTCACAGATGTACAAACGAAGGGCTGGAGAAGTCGAGAGAAAGGGCTACTGAATGGCAGAACCAGGAATTCAACGCTGAACTTCCAACTCCATGTCTGTTTCCTGTTCTATCTGATGAGAGTTCATGTGTTATAAATAAGAAATCAGGGATAAAAAGAAGAAATGGACAGTAATGGCTTCACCAAAGCCAAAAAATGAAAAAAGAGTATTGGATACACTATCATTTAGTAGTACATTGGTTTCATATCAAAGTATAAATATATACTTGATAATTCTTCTAGTGATGGGTTAGTAGAAAGACTGAAAACAAATCCAGACAGAAGCTGGAAGCACTAAGCCACACCAGGAGAGCACCAAGCAGCTCTCGGACCCAGGAATGGAATGAACAGGCCACCTACAGAGCGCACGCCTCCTCCTCAGCTCGCCAACGAGTATGTCTTGGCACCTGCTGGCCACTGTGGTGGGTGCATGAGCATCCCAGAAGCTGCTGACTCAGGCCTGGCATCTTGGAATGTGTCAGAAAGGCAGGATCTTGGGCCCTGCCCCAGAGCTCCTGAATCGTGCCCCAGGGATGCGCAAGCTCACTGAAGGTGGGGAAGCGACCCTTCCAACATTTGGAGCTTGGCAGGGCGTCCAGTCGCATCATACACAACCCGTGTCCTTCTTACATGTCAGCCACCATGCCAAGTCCTTCCCACTTCTGTCTAATTTAATCCCCTATTGATCCTATAAGGGGAGGCACTATAATCCCTGACTTACAGGTGAGGAGGGGGACATCTGGAGAGGTTAAGTGAGGTCACAGAAGCAAGAGGCCAGGGCTCTGAACCCCTGCCAACACCCAGCCCCTGCTGCTTCCATCCCGGGGGCGGGGGGGGGGGGGGGGTGGGCGGTCTGTCACCAACAGCCCAAGTAGACAGCACTTAGCATCTACCTGACGAGCGGCTGGTCTCCAGAGGGCTGCCTGAAGGAGACAGCTTCCGGAGGAGGCTCAGCAGGAGGCAGCACAGCACCCTGGAAAGCGAGGGAGGCCTGGGCTGAGGGCCAGCACTGCCCAAACTTTCAGGGTGCAGCCTTGGATGCAGGGGTCTTAAGTTACTCAGCCTCGGGGGTGGGGGAGCTCAATTTCTGCCTCTGAGGGGAGGGGATAATGAAACCTCCCTGCTACTGAGGCAGAAATGTGATCCCACAGTAGAGGGCTCAGCGCAGGTGCAGCCAGAGCGCGGCTGGGACCAGTTCCCAAGGGCACTGGGGCGTGAGTGAGCGCCGGTGTGAGTCACCTGTGGACGCTTAAAGGGCTCCAATGTTCTCCCGGACCCACCCCGAGCCAGAGCCCCAGGGCTGCAGTGGGTCCAGGCGCTAGTGTTTACGAGTTGCTCACTTATCACAGTTACAACATTTTCCCTTCGAGTCCATGTGCCTTTGACTGACAGGTGCTGGGAACACTCCATAACCATCTACAAAGTGAATTATCCCAAGGAAATCTGAAATTACTTTGCTCAGGTCTTCTTGTGACTTTTTACAAGACTCTCCAGTGTGGCTTTTTTTAAATGATGGCTGTACATTAAAAGCCTCTACTGGGCATACCTTTCACTATAAAGTTGAACAGTGAGGTCCCTAAATGATAAGTCTCTCTTCGAGAGCCCGTGTTTGTGAAAATGCCCTGGCACACAGGACAGTGTCTCATGCTCCAAGCGCAGTAGGTGGCAGAGAGGGAAGGCTTGCCACTCATCCCACAGATAAGCTGAGACCTTTTTTTTGTTTTTTTAAGATGGGGAGAAAATCATGGGGTTTTGTGAACTAACTAGGAGTCTTCTTTCTCCACTGGCACGCCTTTGGGTGCGTGTCACTGTGAGTGATGTCCCACGCCATCCTGCCAGCCTCATTCCAAAGGACGGGCTGCAGGGCAGCCGAGGAGCCAGGCACACCCTGGCCAGTCCTCCAGGAGACAGGACAGGCCCAGCCCCAGAGCCGCTCTCCCGGCCCCTCAACTCACCCAGGCCTTTCCAGCTGGGCTGGCGCCGCACTAGCTCCAGCCTGGGAGGAAGGACCTTCACTGAGCAGTTCACGAAGAGCCCGGGACCTTCGCCACCACAGCCCCTTCCCAACCAAACCATCCTGCAGATTTCCGCCCGGTGTCCAGATCAGCGAAGTCTCACCCGGGAGCGCTTTCCTCCGGCGCCCGGCCAGCTTCGGTTTCTAACTCGCGTCACCGCTGGCCGCAGCCTCAGGCCGGGTGGACACGCCTCTCGGCAGATGTGAAACAAAAGATGCTGCTATGTGTAAGCATTGGGTTTTCTCAGCTGATGGAAACTCGCTGTGGTTCTAGCTCAGATGCCCTGAAAGTCGGGACACAGTTGCTAAGGCCTTAAAATGCAAGAAGGTAGGAGATTCCACTCCCCACAAAGCCACTGCCCTTCCAGACTTAAGGAAAGGGACCCCCCGCCCCTTCAAGGTCACATGGAAGGAGAAGCCATGACCAACAGGGAATGTCTAAACTCACAGCAAATCAGATTCTGGTCTCGGGCCTGCCAGCTGCTGGCTGTGTGGCCCTGGCCAAGTCCCCTCTCCTCTCTGGGGTATTTTTACTTACTGTATTTTCTGGCGTATAAGATGACCCCCAACTTTTCCAGTTAAAATACAGTGGTACCTCGAGATACGAGTTTAATTCGTTCCGTAACCTTGAGGCGTGGGAAACTGATGGGTCGTGTGCAGACGGCCGATCCGAGAGATTACTATCTCAAATGTTGCTCATATTTCAAAGCAAAAATCGCTCGCTCGATGGCTCGTGTCTCAAAAATCTTATATGTTAGGGCACTCATATCTCGAGGTACCACTGTATAGAGTTTGGGATATACTCACCCTATAAGATGACACCCGGAGTATAAGACAACCCCCGACTTTTGAGAAGATTTTCCTGGGTTAAAAAGTCATTTCATACGCTGGCAAGTACGGTATATCTAGACATTGACCAAGATAAGCACTCAGGTGCTTTGTGGTTATCAAAGCTGGCGAATCCTTTGTGCTCATTGTTCAGAAATGCCTCTTTCTTGCCGGGATGGAAGAAGAAGGGTGCTTGGACTTCTTCACCCCTGGAGCTTTCTCCCGTTTTCCGTGTTCTTTTTTACAATTCATTTTCTTTTATTTAGAAAAGGAGATAGTGAAAATACAATCAAAACGTGCTCTGTTCCAGAATAACCTGGTTTTAAAAAAGATCACTTTCTTTAACAACTAATATGGTTGCCTTGGGCCTATAAACAGAAAGACTGTGGGCTGTAAGGGCATAGAACTCCCACTCCGGGACTTACTGCTTAAGAGACTTCAAACAAGGCATTTAACCAGGGGCATCAGATCCCTAACCCGATCTATTGATTAAAAAAATCAGGAGACGTGACTGGTTCTTCTTCTCTTCTAAGAGGCTTACACCTCAGCCCGGCTGACTTGGTTCTCTCATCCATCCTGGCCACCCCAGAGGCCACTGCTACCTGTTTCTCCTGTTCTCTGGACTCTACATGAACAATCACAACCTCAGGAGAACCATGTTTAAAAGGTTCCTGCCCCGAGGAACCAGGGGATTTTTAAATGAATTTTAAAAGGGGAATCAAGAGAACTGAAAACATATGTCCACATAAACACTTGTACATAAATGCCCATAGCAGCATTGTGCTAACACCCCAAAATATGGAAAGAACCCAGAAGTCCATCAACTGAGTCATGGGCAAGCAAAGTGGGGTGGCTCCATCCCATGAAAAGGAGTGACGTACTGATCCGTGCTCCCAAGTGGGTGAACCTTGAAAACATTATGCCAAATGGGAGAAAGCAGACACAGAAGGACATACATACCATGATTCCATTTACATGAAATTGCCAGAATAGACAGATCCATAAGGACAGAAAGAAGATTAGTGGCTGCCAAGCACTTAGGGAGGGGAATGGGGAATATCTGCTAATGGGTACAAGGTTTCTTTGGGAGGGAAGGGAAATGAAAATGTTCTGGAATTAGATAGTGGTATATGCACAGCTCTGTGAATATACTAACAGCCAGTGGTATATACTAAATGCTTTTGTGTTTTTTTAAGGAGCGATTTGTACAGGGTGTGAATTGTACCTCACTACAACTGGTATAAAAAATTGAGTGTTGGTACCTGGATGTGTGGGATGCTGGTTAAAAATCTCCACAGTCCTGCTGGCAGCATCACTGAGCTATAACTTGCCCTGGTCCATGGCCTCCAGCCCCTAGGAGACTCTGCCCCCACCTAACACCAGCAAATACTTGAGTCATACAGCTAATCAACCTTCCCCCTTCCGCCCAGGTACACTCAGCTCCCAGCCAGCAGGCCTGCGAGGAGAGAGCTGACCTGGCCAGTCTCTGTGAGCATCCTCTCCTGGGCGACTAACATATCTCTACATGCAAATCAATAAAACAGCCAAAAGGACATTCAGGTTTGCTAGCCCATAAGGATGCACCCCGTGTGAGATTCTTTGCAGGAGATGCTGCCTTCATAGAGGCCAAGATTCCTAGCACTTAACTTTCACTTCTTTCACCGCGTCTCCTCCTCACAAAAGCCCAGAGAGCATAGGATGTTGTTGCGCTCATTTTAGAGATTGGGAAGCTGAGGGTCGTAAGTGCAATAACCAAATCAAAGTCACCTAACTGGTGGGAAATGGTGCACAGAGCCAGCAGCAGATCCGACCTTCTGGTCCAGTGCTCTTTTTTTTAATATATTTTATTAATTTTTTTTTATTTTATTGATTTTTTACAGAGAGGAAGAAAGAGGGATAGAGAGTTAGAAACATCAATGAGAGAGAAACATCAATCAGCTGCCTCTTGCATGCCCCCTATTGGGGATGTGCCCGCAACCAAGGTACATGCCCTTGACCAGAATAGAACCTGGGATCTTTTAGTCCACAGACCAACGCTCTATCCACTGAGCCAAACCGGTTTCGGCTGGTCCAGTGCTCTTAAAGACGCCTGCCTGGCCCTCCCTCGCATGCTCCTAGTGGTCGAGAAAGGCATTCTTGCCAATGACAGGTAATGCATCACATCCTCCAAAATGCTCCTTTCTTCACAACTAATATTCAGTGGCTCATCTCTGACCCAGCTGTCTCCCCAGAGGCTAGGGGAACTCCCATCTGCGTATCTGGGACACACAGAGATGCCCGTGGCTCTGACCCTTTCTTCTCTCTTTCCCCCTTAAGACTCCTCCCTCCATGTCAAGTATCTCCACAGCCCTGTTGCTTCTTTCCTGACCATTGCTTTGCGTCTGGCTACATCCTCCCTCCTCTGTGCATGGAGAGACCAGAGGGCCTGCATCCCCCAGGAGGTACCTGCAGGGACTCACTTTCTGCTCACATGTGGTCAGACCTAGCCTCCCTGTCCCAGGGCTGGTCCTGCCCTCACCTCTGAGGACCTGCGGAGTGAGAAGAGCACTTCCCCGGTGCTCATCCCTTCCTCCTGCCCCTGAGGCCTCCCTCACCATCCAGCCCAGGTGGCATGTCTCAGGCTTGAGTGAGCTCACCGCTCACCTCCGGATGGAGGGAAAATGCAGGTTCTGCTGGGGCCTCTGATGCCGCATTCTCACCAGGCGGTGCCCATGCTGCTGGCCTGAGACCACACTTCCACCACCAAGGCCCTGGGCCCCCCGAAGAGAGCCGAGGGTGGGGGGCAGACAGAAACCAGCCAGATGTCAAGAACATCTCCTTGCCCATTAAGAAGGGTGAGCACAAAGTGTTTCCAGCTCTCTTCCCGGCGCCTCACAACAAGGGTAACAGTTTGTGGAAGTAACTGCTTTGTAAACTGGGCCATTATTTTGAAAGTCTAATTGAAATACTGAGCATTTCTGGCACATAAGATTATCGTTTCTTCAAAGGCATGTTTTATTTCCAGTTCATTTTCTCCCGTGGCTCTATAAACAAGCAAAAATCAATCTTGAAAAGTAATCAAAACCATGCATAAGCTCTACTGTGTAGAACCAGAGCTGGAGAAATCGGAAATTTCCGTTCACAGAAAGCTGCACTGCCAGCCGAGAGGTGATTAAAGTCCGCAGCCCGCATCCCACCCTACAGCCTCTTCCTACTCGGTTTTGGGGGAACCCTCCCATATTTCTCAAGGTGCCTGAAGGTTGAACTCTACTGTTCGGAAGAAGTCAAGTCCAATTCCGCTCAGCCCTTAAGCAGGGGAGCCTGGCCTTTCGGGACATCAGCTGCCTTGTGCCTTCAAACCCAACGTGGTCTTCTCATTATGTCCTTGTCCGGTCTGCTTCCTGGCTGCAGGGGAAAGCGAGGCCACCTTCCTGGTGGTAGCGAGGAAATACAGTGGTACCTCGAGATACGAGTTTAATTCGTTCCGTAACCTTGAGGCGTGGGAAACCATGAGACGCTCGAGTCACAGTAAACTGGTGGGTCGTGTGCAGCCGGCCGATCCACGCGATTACCCGTATCTCAACTGTTGCTCGTATTTCAAAGCAAAAATTGCTTGCTCGACGGCTCGTATCTCAAATATCTCGTATGTTAGGGCACTCGTATCTCGAGGTGCCGCTGTACTGGATTCCCAGCAACAGCTTTCTATAGGCTTCTGAGCCCAGAGAAGCCTCCCCAAACAGGTGCACCGAGGCTGAACAGGGAATGAGGCAGGGCGGGAGCGGGGGCACAGGGCTGGCGGGCTGGAGACGCTGCTGCCAGGAGGCACTGCCCCAGTGCCACCCAGCAAACAGCCAAAGAAGAGCTTCTAGATGCCTCAGCCAAAGACACACAATAGTCTGCATGCGGGTACCTAAGATTAACTCAACAGCAAAACACTCAACTATGTGTCCAGTCACATTGAGGTGAGACAACGCATCGCCCCAAAGAAGATGCAGGCTGGGACAGGCAATGCCTGGCGTGGCCTGGGTCAGGACCAAAACGTTTGATTTACAAACTGCCACGGGCACTTGTCGTCCTGGGGAGAAGTGAGCAGGACGTTCACCTTGGCCGGCCAGGAAACCCAGGGTCACGGAGGGAAGAAGCATCTGACCGACACCTTCCGGGGCTCCATAAATAGGCCTGTGGAGTCTCAAAGCCAAGGCATCTGTTAGGCCTGTTTTCAGAACAGCACCGCCCCCTTCCCAGGGCGCTGAGGTCCCTCTGTTTGCTTGGTGTCGGGCACAAGCCCTCAGACTGTCCCGGAAAGTAAGCAGCTTTGGACAATCAAGTCCTGAGTCGCAAAAACCCTAGTCTCCCCAAAAAGAGTGGGTCCCAACTGTAGTCAGACCAAAAGCCAGGAAACCCAAACATTCCCACGGACCACATATTCCTCCTCTGATCCCCAACTTTGACCCTCACCTTTGCCCTGGGCCTCCCTCCTCCCAACACACTCAATCACTTCCCTTCACAGCGGCCACAGAGACCCCATCCCACACACTGCACCTTCCTTGTGGAAAATGGTCGGGCTTTTTCCGGCTCTGATAGGCACTTGTAGAGGACACAGAGCACATGTGGACAAATGGAACTGCAGGGCCACTGCCTAAAGTACTGCCCAGCTGAGGCCACCAAGCCCACAGGAGGCACTGACTGTCTGTGCACTGGGCACCCTCTGCCCTGGGTGCTCCTGACACACTTTAACCATCTTAATAGAGCAGCCATTCAACTCAGCCCCAAGACCACATGCCAGCTCCTTTGTCCTAGGGCGTCTTACATAGCCAAAATCCAAACCAACATGCAACCAAAACCCACCTATGCAGCCAAAATCCAAACCAATATGCAACCAAAACCCATCTATGCAGCCAAAATCCAAACCAGTATTAAGTGGCTGCAACATCCTTCTCCAAAGACAATGGTTATAGAATTGCTGTGTGATCCAGAGACTCCGTTCCTGGGAATAAACCCAAAATAATCGAAAGCATAGTCTCAGAGACATCTATACACCCATGTTCATAACAGCACTGTTGCCAATAGCAAAATAAGAATGAAAGCAACCCAAATGTCTGTATATGTATGAATAGGTGAACAAAATGTGATGGATACATACCCTGCAATAGTATTCAACCATAGAAAGGAAGGACACTCTGATATATGCTACCACATGGATGAACCGTGAGGACATCATACTAATGGAAATAAGTTTGTCATCAAAAGGCAGATACTATATGATTCCCAAATACTATATTTTCCGAGGAACCTAGAGTAATCAAATTCATAAAGGCAGAAAGGAGAAAGAAGGGTGGTTGCCAGGGACTGGGAGGAGGGAAGAACGGGGAGTCAGTCTTTAATGGGTATGGAGTTTCAGTTTTGTAAGACGAGACAAGTTCTCAAAATGGATGGTGGTGAGGGTTGCGCAACAACGTGAATGCACTTAATACCACCGAACCGCACACTCAAAAACTGTTAGAATGGCACATTTGCTGTGTGCAAATTTTACTGCAATTTCTGTAAAGCAGAGATTGGACAGAGAAAAGGTCAGTGACTTGCTTGCAAATTTGGGTGGCTTGGGGGCAGGGTGGGGGGGCGGGTAGCATTTCAAACTGCAGCAATTCTGAACAAAGAGAGAGAGCAGGGAAGACAAGGCGCAAGGGAACGTGACAAAGGGCAGAAATCATGGGGAACCTGGGAGCCATGACCTCTACTTTGAGTATAGATAAATGTCTACTGGAGGAAAAATGCCAAGGTTTCTTTTGAAAATTCTGATGTTTCTGAGCAAAAGACTTCATTTGTGTTGCCAATGAAGGACCTGACCCTCTTTACCCCCTCTCCCCCGCAAAAAAATGATAAAAAGACATTCATTACATCATACCTTCTGTGGGAGTAAACCAGACATGGGTGATTGCAGAATTCAGAGCTTAGTAGAATCTCTCCCAATTAAGCAGACTTTTTATTTTTTAACCTTTTGAAAAACAGCAAATAATTTTGAAGCAAGTAAGAACAAGATCTTTGCATTTAAATAAAAATTTAAAAAGGGGTTGCCAGAAAATGTCCCCTATGCTTTTGGAGATTTTATTAAAAAGCTATTTGCTTAGTTTCTGTGCTACTGCTGTACTTTCTTTGAAAAAGGTATCTGACCGCACAAAACAACTGCAATGAATTAGCAGTTTCCGAGTAAGAGGTGAACTAACGCTTCAGTGCAAAAACTACCCTCCAGAAAGCGCAGAGGGAGTCCCTTTCAACCCAGGTGGCAGCGCCCGGACCACCTGAACATCCATAATATTCCAAAACTGTACCCATTTATCACTAAAAATGTCCTGGGTTTCTCCATCTCAAGATAATGAAGGTAAGGATTCAAACATAAATGAGACATCACCTCACACTCATTAGACTTGAGTGCAATCAAAAAAAAAGAGAAAACAGCCAGTATTGGACAAGGATGTAGGGAAACTGAAATCCACATGCACTGCTGGTGGGAATGTAAAATGGTGCAGCCACAATGGAAACAGCATGGCGGGCCCTCAAGAAATTAAAAGTAGACTTGCCATATGACTTAGCAATCCCATTCCTGAGTATATTCCCAAAATAATTGAAATCAGGGTCTCCACGAGGTATTTGTGCATACGGAGCATGTACATGTATCCATGGTGACATTACTCATGAAAGCCAACACACAATGGGAAACAGAGGGTGCACCGCTCATTACCCCAGTCACTGACCATCTATGGGTCCCACATTTTACACAAGCGTGGGCCCAACACATGTCTTCCAGCTCAGACTTGGACTCTGCCAAATTCTCTGACTCTAGTAAATCATGGAGCTACAACCTCCAAGAGAATATCCCAGCTTCTGTGTGAAAACAGAAAAGTTGTCCACTGCCTCTTCCTTCTCCTCACGGTACATGTGTTTCAAAGGCCCTACACATGCTTAGCTGTCTAAATAGACAAAGTTAAGAAGTCCAGAGACCCTTTAAATCCACAGTCACCTCAGCTTGGATGTATTTGGGGGTCGGCCTTATTAATTACCACACTGAAAGGACAGTGACTCAGGAAGTAAAGTTAGAAGGGCAGAAAAGAGAGCATCTCTCCCTCCCACCACTGAGCCAGAGATTCAAGATCTGCACAGATCTGATGCCATCAGCATCTGAGATATGTGCAAAAAGTCTAATTCATAGCACTGACTTGTTTTCATTTGCAGAAAAGCATAAATTTAATAAGAAAAATATGTTAAGATTAAGATCATACTCAGAAGGTCCTTTTAACTTCCCACATAGCTATTTGTATTTTGTAAGTTTGTATTCAAGCACATAGCAGGAAAAATTCATTTGTTCGTGAGTTGCCGTTCTCAAGATCCACTCTCCCATTCTTACCATTAAGAGAACCCCAGTTTCACTCAGGGGAGGCCTTGCAGCCAGCTTAAAGAAAGCATCTGCAGGACTCCATAGCAGCTACCTGTGGCTGCAGGACTGAATTCTGGCCCATTCAACACCAGCAGAAGCTTCCAGAAAGTCCCTGAAGAGGAGGGGACAAGCCCTTCCTTCTCTCTGAGGCCTGGGATGCAGGAGTAATGACTAGAGCTCAGGTGGTCACCCAGGACTGGGAGGCGATGTGCTGAGAATGACAGAGAGACAAGAGAGAGAGAGGGAGAGGGAGAGAGAGAGAGCCTCCAACATTGATGACCTTGGAATTGCCGCACGAGGCTCAGAGGGCATCCTCCAGACTTCTACATGGCAGAACAGGAAATGTCTATCATGAAACCCCACACTGTTCTTGTTGGGTTGGGGACTGGGGAGGGTTGTTATACAAAGGTAAACCGAAGCCCTGCCCGGTTTGGCTCAGTGGATAGAGTGTCAGCTTGCAGACCAAAGGATCCCAGATTTGAATCTGATCCAAGGCACATACCTTAGTTGCAGGCTCTTCCCTGGACTGGTCCCTGGTCAGGGCTCATGCAGGAGGCAACCAATGGATGTGTTTTTCTCTCTCATCCATATTTCTCTCTGTATTCCCCTCTCTCTTCCACTCTCCCTCTAAAAATTAACAAAAGAATATCCTAAGGTGGGATTAAAAATAATAATACTAATAATAAATAATTTTTTTAAAAAGGTGAACTGAATTCTAAGTAACAATGTTAAGAAAATTCTTTGATATCTTAAAAATTAAATTTTAAAATTTTTTCAAAGTTCTTTGAAAAATTAAAAATCACCAATAGGGAAGAAGATTCTATGAAGATGGGGGGCAGTGACAGAGGTAGACTTTTTTAATCTTTCAGAACCCCCGGTAAAAATAAGAAAACATTGAGTGATGAGTGTATGAGAATCTCTCTGTATGATTTCTTACAACAGCACATGAATCTACAATTATGTCAACATAATTTTTTAATTTCTAAAATCTGTCTTTAAAAAAGCCACCAGATAGCAAAACAAAAACCTCATAACAATATTTACAACAAAATGTCAAGCACAAGTGAGTGACAAAAAAATTCCACACACACGCTAAAATGTAAGTGGGTTAGAAGAAACCACCAGCAGCCACAAGACATGCATGGTATTGCCATCTGCTCAGCAGAAAAAGGAGGGAAGCAATGAGGCATGTGATAGATGTGGCAATCGGAGAATCCAAAAAAGTGAGCAGGTATTCTGACGGCCAGGTTGGGGGCAGCGGCTAAAACGGAGAGCAGTGTTGACCAGTCCAGTACCAGACAAGCCACTGATTTCACGGTTGGAACTGAGAGATCTGGAGTAGTCTCCACCCTGTAAATTCTAATTGTTGTTCTTTTTAGGTCAAATAATTTATTTATTTTTTTATTTTTTGTATTAATGTATTGCATACACACACACACACAGTGGTGCCTCGAGATACGAGTGCCCTAACATATGAGATTTTTGAGATACGAGCGATTTTTGCTTTGAAATACGAACAACAGTTGAGATACGAGTAATCACGCAGATCGGCAGGCTGCACACGACTCACCAGTTTACTGCGACTCCAGCGTCTCATAGTTTCCCATGCCGCAAGGTTACGGAACGAATTAAACTCGTATCTTGAGGTACCATTGTATATATCTTCTCTTTGCCCCCCCCCTCCCCCGCACTCCCAGGCATACCCTAACCCCCCAGTGTCTTGTGTTCCTTGGTTATGCTTAAATGCATGCATACAAGTCCTTTGGTTGATCTCTGATTTAACACACCTCTCCCTAATTTGACAATCTGTTTGATGATTTACTGTTAAAACTGTCCCCCAGAGCACCCTTCCAGGATAGGGGAAGCTGCTAGAGTGGAATCACAATTGAGCAAGACAGAAAAAGTAACGCAACAGAAAGAGATGGTCCAATTAAAAACGAAAGACAGGCACCCAGCCCTGTTTCTGAACACGGGGCTAAAAGAGAGGGCAAGCTCCGTGCAGCCAGAGAAACAGCTCTGAACCAAAACTCCTCTAAAGGGTCAGGAAAATGAATCTCACATGACAGTGAGCAACATGGAGTATAAAGGCCAAATCACACGCAGAGTTATTAGAGGGAAAAAGTGAATGAGGAGCTGAATAGCATCCTCATGGACGATGGACGCCTGCCATAACAACATATCTGAAGGTCAAATTGGTAACCTGCTCTTTGAAAATGGAATAAATGATACAGAAATAAGTGATATAAGGTGAGAAAGAATGATAAAAATCATAATTAGGAAAACTTAAAAATGAAATAACAGAACTTGGGTATTTGAATTTAAAAAATCATTTCAGAAATGAACATTAAACTACAATAAACACAAGAGTAAGTAAGTACAACAGGTAATTCTTTAAGATATGTGTAAAGTTAAATGGGAACTTTGTTAAATTTAGAAAGGGAAGAAGAAAATGATTCAATAGAAAGTGAATTACTAAAGATAGGCAAATATATAACTAATAACATGCAGAAAATAGGAGTCCATCCCTGAAGAAAATATGGGAACAGAACCAATATTAAAAACTACAATACAAGAAAACTTTCCTAAAATTAAAAATACATATTGAAAATGCATATTGAAAGAGCACCATGCACCGGAGAATACTGGCCCAGAATGACCTTCACGAAGACACAGTCTAATTACTGAACTTTACAGAAGAAAAAAATCCGTCAGGGGTCTAAGCAAAACAAATGACTTATATGGAAAAGAAAGTAGATTTTCGCCAGACATTTTTAAAGCAACACTTTCCACAGATGAAAATGGAGTAACAAGGAAAGAAAATGTGAGCCAAGGATATACTAGACAGAAAAAAGTGTAAGTGCCAAGTACACCAACAAACTGTTAACATGCAAAAGCTTAAAAGCCTTCTCTGAAGGATCTATTGGAATGGGGGTCCTCCAATGTTTTACCTCAAATTCCTTACACTCTTCTGGTTACTGGAGACCCCAAAAAGCTTTGTTTATGTGGGCAATATCTACCTAATTTACCTTTTAGCATCTAAAACAGGAATTTCTAAAGGTGTTTTTTTAAACATATTTTTATTGATTTCAGAGAGAAGAAGGACCAGGGAGAGAAAGAAACATCAAGGAGAGAAAGATGGAAACATCAATGATGAAAGAGAATCATTGATCAGATCCTTCCTGCATGCCCCTTGCTGGGGATTGAGCCTGCAACCCGGGCATGTGCCCTGACCAGGAATGAAACCATGACCTTCGGGTTCATGAGCTGCCCCAGCCAGGCTAAAACAGAAATTTTTAAATATTTTATTCATTGTCAAAAGTAAACCCATTACTCAGAGGGAAGGCAGGGGAGGCTGGGTGGGAAGAGATCAATCAATGAACTTGTATGCATATACATACGCATAATCCATGGACACAGACAATGGGGTGGTGAGGGCCTGGGAGAGGAGGGCGGGAGTGGACTAGAAGAGGTTATTAGGGGGGGTAGGGGGGGAAGGGACCTATGTAATAATACTTTCAACAATAAAGATTTCTGAATCAATAAACAGACCCCTTATATGCTAACATAAATAACAGAGTTTAGGAAAAAGAACTGCATTTCCCCAAACAAAAGTAATTAGAGAAAGAGTAGCACTGTTTTTATTTTCGTAAATCTCTTTAATACCTTTAATATAAAACAGCCAGGCTTGCCTATCTGCTGACACTTTCAATTTGTCATGCCATCACGAGTCACATACCTGCTGGATAACTCCGCTGCATACACATGAGAGAATGGGAGGGGGAGACAGGCAAATAGCATCTTAGAATTATTATGAAGACGGTCTGAACCTCAAGGACTTCCCTAACTGGAGATGCAGCTTCAGACCACGCAATAATTAGAGAGACATCAGCATAAGAATTAGGAGGAAGACAGGCCAGTTTGAAATGGCTACGCATTCTGACAACGTAGCTAGAGAACTATAAGAAAAAAATAGGATAGCAAGTGCAGAAACAATCATAACTCTCCTTGGTTTATACTGCTGTGGAGCAGTACAGTTATTCTGATACTTCTGTGAGTCTGATGTAAAGTAAACGGGAAAATTTGGGGTGTTTCTCATTCGGCCCACTGCTGTATGTGTACGCACCATCCAAAGCAGCGCCAAACGTCAAACCGGCTCTCCCCTCTCACAGGCCTCAGGGACCATCTTTCTAAGCGAGCTATCTCGTCCTTTTCCTAAACTTAACCTGTCCAAAACTGAACTCATGGCCGTCTTACTCACAAATCAGCCGCCCCCCCCCCCTCTCCAACCCTCCCGTTTCCCTTGGGTTTGCAACCGCCCTCTCTTCGTGGTGGGTGAGACACAGCTGGGTTTTCTCCGGCTGGTTTTTTCTCCAAGTTGGCTCAAATACTCATAAAGAACATTATTTGACTGCCTTCAGGCATTTAATCAAAGTTTATGGATCCTCTTACTCAACAGCTCACTAACACTGGGTGCATTTGAGAGGGATGGCGTCTGCCTGTGTGCTCGCACTGGCTGGCACACGCTTCGACCATCCCCGGAGAGACACACGAGAAACCGATGACAGTGACAGACTGGAGGGACAGGCAGGGATGGGAGGCAGGCTGTTCACGCTTTGTCCTTTACCCCTTCTAGTTTTCAAGTTGTTGCATTAACTATTCAGAAGAATGAAATGATAGTTTAACTGCTAAATCAAACCAATTTATATTACATGTGAATGACCCTATATATATAATGAATAAGTTTTAAGTATAGGGAAACTCGGTTTATAAACACGAACCAATTGAAAGACAGAGCCAGCTTTTAAAGCTGGGAAAAAAAACAAAGCACACGGATCGCACGTTATCAAAATGCTGAGCCAGCCATGGAGGGTCTACTGATCAAGGTTCTAGTCCACCCCGGTGGCAATTACTCCCACCCGATAAAGGACGCTCTGCCACAGCCCGCGCTGGAGAGGGGGGCTATTGGGCACAGGTACTCGCGCTGCCTCTACATTCTCTGAGCCCTCTCGGGTCTCTCCAAACCCAGGTGTGAGCTTGGCTCTCTGCAGAACTCAGCCTGCATGGACTCTAACAAACACACCTGTACACAGGTTTCAAATGCCCCTCGATACTCAGGGCCCTGCAAGAAACCAGAACCCAGCCTGCCATGCTCCACTGGGCACCGCTGAGCCGCCAAAAGGGGTTGGCAAAAATGGAAAGGACATGAATGAGGCAGAGTTTTAAAATGTGCCTCCGTTTACTCAGAGGTTAAAGATAAGAAATGCCCACCCTCGCTGGTTTGGCTCAATAGACAAAGTGTCGGCCTGTAGATTGAAGGGTCCCGGGTTCAATTCCAGTCAAGGGCACATGTCCAAGAAATGTGCTCGATCCCCAGTGGGGTGTATGCAGGAGGCAGCCGATCAATGATTCTCTCATCATTGATGTTTCTATGTCTCCCTTCCTCTCTATAAATTCAATAAAAACATTTTTTTAAAAAAGGTGAGAAATGCTCATTTTAACAAGGTTGGGGCGTGTTTTAAACCTATAGCCAAAGGCATGTTCTCTGCCTTTATATAATGGTCTAAATCAGAGCCAAAACACTGCTTCTTCCTCCAGACTCTCTCTAATGAGCATCCCACGCCGAGAGAAACATCTAGGCTCAGGCCGCAGTCTGCCTTTGCAGTGAAAAACCAGAAGTTCGGTGCTAACTTCAAATGACAAATTCCAGTAACGAATGCATCCCAGAGGCCTGGGAACACCCATTTTCTGTTCCTTAGCATTTGTCACGATCCATATTTGTCTGTTTGGCATACTGTCCTGTGCTGTTTCAATACCGGACACCACTTCCAGTTGTTTTGGGAAGCCGGAAAAGGGGACAGTCGCCAGTTACCATGGAATCAGGGCCAACCACTGCTCTCCCCAACCACCCTTCTCGGTGGGAACTGGAGACTCTCCCCACCACCAGGACCCCCTCTGGTACTCTGGTGATGGGGGCAGTGGGTTGGCTACACCCACCTCCTCTCCTCCACCCTGACTTCTTGGCTCCTTCTCATCCAATGTATCCTAAGTGCCATTTCCAGAATATTCTTCCTTAAATTCTAGTCCCATCCTGCTTCTCCCCTGCTCAAAATCTGTTTTCAATTATTCCCTTATTTTTTACTTAGTAAAGTAAAACTCTCATTGTCTATTGGTAAAGACTGTTCACACGAAGGCCTTAATAACCATCCTTATTTGGGCAACCCAATATTTAAATTGATATTATCTTGTTTGAACGTGACAATGAATCCATGAAGCAGATAACATCCCTCCCCAGTGGACAGCTCCAAAAATCCAGGCGTTTCTCTACCTGATTCCTCTCCCTCTTTCCCCTGCCTCCCCCTCTCTCTCTCTCTCTCTCTCTCTCTCTCTCTCTCTCTCTCTCTCACACACACACACACACACACACACACACAGTACGCTGGGTTCTGTCTGCTGCCAGGCCACTGAACTCCTACCCATGCCCATCAAGGTGTCTCTTCTCCAGCACCTGGGTAATTTCAGCCCCTCCTGTTACCGAGGCAAATCCTTCCAGGTTCCCTCCAACCACTCACCTCCATCAGCTTTCCTGAGGCCAGTTTATCTGAAGCCCCAGGCCTGTGTCTACAGGTGGATGGGCCCCCTGCCCTCACATACAGCACCATCAAAACCTAGATGTTTGCCACAGGATGGGAGTTAGAAAAAGGTCCAACATACAGCCAGTACATGTTAAAGCAGTGGTTCTCAACCTGTGGGTCGCAACCCCTTTGGGGGTCGAATGACGCTTTCACAGGAGTCACCTAAGACTATTGGAAAACACCTATTTCCCATGGTCTTAGGAACCAACACACCGCTCCTTGGTGTAGCAAAGTGTAGCAATGTAGTTTACTGTTGTTATATGAAGACTGTTACCCATGCTACACCACGATTCAAGACAAAAAAATTCATTTATTTGTAATTAGAAATAAATATTTCACAATATATAATTACATATTGTTTTTGTGATTAATCACTATGCTTTAATTATGTTCAATTTGTAACAATAAAAATACATCCTGCATATCAGATATTTACATTACAATTCATAACAGTAGCAAAATGACAGTTATGAAGTAGCAACGGAAATAATTTTATGGTTGGGGGTCACCACCACATGAGGAGCTGTCTTAAAGGGTCGCGGCATTAGGAAGGTTGAGAACCACTGTGTTAAAGGGAAGCGTCTGGTCCCATGCAAACACCCCTTTTCTTCAACTTCTCACGCAGCGAGGGCCTTCTCCACCCGCTCTTGCGTTCTATGGGTCTAACATACCAGGCACAGAACTGGGGCTTCCTGATGACCGGCTCCCTGAGCCAACAAGTCACCGTCGTCTTTGTGTGGCTGAGTCCCATCGGACTCCTCTCCCAACACCAGTGCGGCTGCGAGGAGGACTGAGGCTCCCGCGTCCCTCTGTGATGCTCTCAGGGGCACCTCCAGAGCCGTGGTTCTCACCTGGGGCTGGTTCTGCCCCCCTCCCAAACCTCCCCCTCCCCTTCAGGGACATTGGCAATGTCTGGAGACATGTTTACTTTCACAGCTGGCAGGGGGGAGGGTGCTCCCAGCATCTGGTGGGTGGAGGCCAGGGACGCCGCTAAACATCCTCCAATGCACAGGACAACCCACCGTCAGCAAGTATCTGGCCCAAATGTCACCACAGCTGAGGTGGGGAAATCCTTCTAGAGAGGGAACAAGGAAGAGAGCATCCCTAGGACCCAGACTCCCCTCTCCCCCGCAAAGAGGTGACAGAAACACCACCACATCAGCGGCCAGATCCAGATCCAGATCCGTCACGCATGCTTTCGCCGTGACGTGTAACAATGTGACCCTAAAATAAAGCGGTACCGCCCCTGCCCTGCTGCTGCCCCAGAACCACATGGCGGGCACGGCAGACACGTGGCACGACCACATCACACACGCCCGGAGCGGCTGCCGGCTCTGCCTACTAATTTTAATCTCTCCCTCGCAAAGGTCAGGAATATTTTCAGACCTCTCAGCACAGGCAGATTACGGGCAGGCTGGACGGACACGGCTTCCAGATGGCAACGCGCTCCCTTCGCCAGCACCCAGAGCTGGGTTACAGGCCTAACCTTGTCCCTGCCACTGTCCGAGGGACTTTTAGTCCATTATCTTAATTGGCAAATGATAGGTAAGTACCGGGAGGCTGTGTGCCTGCAATTATATTTACAGAGAAAGCATCTCTGAGAGAAAGCAGTAATTCATTAAAACCGCCCTTCCCGCCTGCCATTCCTGCAGCGACGAGAACAGCAGCCACTCCGTGGTGAACTGCGCGTTAGCTGTCAACCGGGAAACAAGGACAAGGCCAGGCGAAGGGGAAGCGAGATGCATCCTGCCTGGTTGAGGCAAAGCTCTGTCCTTGCTCCCCCAGGTGGCCGGTGGGGGTGGGGGGTGAGGATGGGGATGGGAGGTGGAGGCCACAGCAGCTGGAGGGTCAGGGCCTGGGAGGGCAGGGAGCGGCCCTTCCCCTGTCCCCAGCACAGGGCAGGCTGTTCCAGCCAACACTTCCCCATCAGCCACGACCTCTCACCATCGTCTCGGGAAAAGTGGAGAGGGTTTGGGGAAGAAAAAGAAGATGACTCCAAGGCCTGGTATCTCAGCTCAACTCTCACCGGAATTCCAAACTCTGCTGCCCTCCTTGTCCACGTAGATACAATAAGAGCCACTGTGCACAGTGAATTGTGTGTGGAAGCCAATGCCAGCTGCCCACGTTCCAAGCGCCTGGCGGATGAATTCATTTAACCCCAGCGCACCTACGAGGGCC
The DNA here is from genome assembly GCA_004026805.1 of Lasiurus borealis. Lineage (NCBI taxonomy): Eukaryota > Metazoa > Chordata > Mammalia > Chiroptera > Vespertilionidae > Lasiurus > Lasiurus borealis. The sequence goes on along the minus strand of PVJN01008545.1, from coordinate 26,384 downwards.
TCCTTTCACAGATGAGAAGAGAGAGGCAGAGGGAGCCCCCTGCCCAGGCGGTGCAGCGCCCTATTGCTGGGCCCGTGTGAACAAGGTGGACTAGCTGCAAAGTCCACCCTCCTACCGGGGGACCAGGCCACCACAGCGGGGCCAGCATTCGCCTCACACACGCCAAGGGCTATGACAAACCCTTGACGTGGCCCATCTCGTCGGTGGGGGACCTGGAGGACCGACCACACGTTATCTACCCTGGGGTCTGGCAGAATATTGGAATCAAGCCCAAAAGTTTGAGTAGGAGCCAACAATTGTAGCACCCCAAAAAAACGAAGTTGTGGGGCCACATGGCCGGTGGGAAGTCACCGGTGGTAATCCAGCAGAGCAGAAGCTGGAGCGCCAGGAAGCAGGTTGTCACTTCTGCCAGGCCAGGCCCTCACCCACCCTGGAGGGGCACACAGAGACCTACCACTCCCGTACAAGAGAGGCTGCCCCAAGCTGCTGGGGCATCTCCACCGGGCTCCCAGATGCTGCCCGGGCCCTCACACCCACCCTTCAGAGGCAGAAACTGGGCTAACCCTGGGCCCTCCCCGCCGGTTCCAGGAGCCTTCCCCTTTTCGCTGGGTACACCTTGTCCCCAGGTGCCAAGTGCCCCTGTGGTTCTCAAACCCTATTCCACAGAGAGACTGTGAGCTTCAGCACGCCGTGGCCTGTACCTGCTGACAGGCAGGTGCCCTCCCAGAAGTGTTGTCACCATCGTGGGAAGCCAAGCCTTGTGCTTGTGGAAGATGCCCCAGCATCAGCACCAGCCCTGACACGTGACCACGATGCCAGTTCTCCCTGCCCCCAGTCCTGCCTTCGCAGGGCACAGGCGACCATGTGGCGAGTGTTCCCGGACCATCTTCATGGCGAGAGGAAAGAAAACTGAGGTGGTGCCACTTCCCGTCCACGCACGTGAACGCTTGCTCCTTCCAAGTTGGTTTCATGCATGAGCTGCAGGCTCTTATCTGCGTGGTCCAGCCATTATTTCCCCCCAAAGTTAGCAAGCAGTCCTCCCATGAACTCTATTACATGAAGACCCCAGACCCCAGTGTTTAATGGCGTAATGACTTTCGACTTCCCCTCGGAGTGCTCTGCGTGGAGAACCACGTGAGGCATAACAGAGCCACCGCCACTGGTGAATGTGTGTCCCTTCTCACATCGGTCACTCAGACAGGGACTTGCTTTTTACATATTTTTTAAATTAGTTTTTTTTTTTTTTTTTTTTTTTTTTTTTGCCGAGACCGGTTTGGCTCAGTGGATAGAGCATCAGCTTGCAGACTGAAAGGTCTCAGGTTCAATTCCGATCAGGGGCATGTACTTTGCTTGTGGGCACATCTCCACTGTGGGGCATGCAGGAGGTGGCTGATCGATGTCTCTCTCTCTCATCGATGTTTCTGACTTTCTATCTCTCTCCCTCCTCTCTGTAAAAAAACAATAAAATATATTTTCTTAAAAAATTAGTTTTTTTTTCAATCACCATTGACATGCAATAGTATATCTGCTTCCGGCATACAGCAGAGTGGTTTGACCCTTATATCATTTACAAAGTGATCCTCCCATGACGTCTAGTGAGTACCCATCCGGCACCATCCATAGTTGTTAAAACAGTATTGACAATGTTCCATACAGAGGCTATTCTAAAGCAAATGCACACATCTCAAAACCACGTCTTGTCCACCCCTGGATACACCAAGCAACAGAGGTCGGAGCGCGATGCCCTAAACTGCTTTTGTCACATTATTCAGTGTTAACGGAAAAGACCAAGCAAGGTACAAATGTCTCCGGAAAACCCGGACCGACAGAGCTGAGTGCAGTGGCCGCCACGCACGTCAGCGCAAACCCGGCACCGGGACAGGCTCTGCCCCGCAACAGTGAGCACTGACTGTGCACCCCGAGTCACATTTTATTTTAGACTCGCTCCCTCTCTTTAACCTCAGATACTCCAGCCTTAAACAGAACCAGGCAGGGGGCACTTCCAGGTCTAATTTAGCCTGGCACCGCCCTGCTGCTCCAAGCCGGAGCGCTGCGGCGGGAAGAGAGGCAGGAGCAGCTGCGCGCCATCTCCCTGGGACGTGGCTCCCTTTCAGCTCAGCCCTCGACGCTGCTTGGCCACGCAGCCTCATGCCTCCAGGAGGAGGGTTAGAACTAAAGCCCCCACATTCCCAACTCCTGAGCCCCGTGTGCAGAGAACCTCTGGGGGGGGTGTAATACTGGGGTCCATGGATAACACTTGATCCTTCCCTCCTGAGCTCAGAAGCAATGGGAGAGGCGTCCTGTCTGCAGGCAGATGGGCCACCTAGCAGGTCTGGGCATGACCAGGGGCCCCATATGGGGGCTGGCTGCCTGCTGAGAGTCCTCAGACTGGACATTCCAAGAAGCAGAGAGCCTGAACCCCACCAGCTCCCTGCCTTCTCCCAAATCCACCCTCTTTCCTTGGAATGAAGGAGGCTGGAGGGCGGAGAGTTGGGGGGGGGAGCCTTCGTGTCCTCCCAGAGAGCTGAGGCAAAGTCCCTGCTCTCTGCAAATAGGAAGAGTGGGTGACAGGTTCGCCTGAGACATGCCTGCACCAGAGGGCAATGGAAATTCATGCCACATTATCAGAGGGTCCATGTGGACAGAGAGCACATTTTAAAAATGAATGCTCCTGTCTTGAAAAACTTAATGTTTATTGCATGTAAATGGCTAATTATTTTGTATCTTCAACCTGGTAATAGATTTATTTTGTATAATGTAAATAATGATAATGATAATGATAATAAAGATAGTATGCATTTAATTTCAAATACATACATACATACTCCTGGATGATCATAGGGATGCAAAGTAGAGCACAGGAAACGCAGCCAGTACTGCTGAAATAACTATGTATGGTGTCAGATGGGTACCAGGCTTATTGGGACGATCACCTGGCAAGTTATGTAAATGTCCAATCACTATGTTGTTCACCTGAAACTAACATAATATTGTGTGTCAACAGTTGTTGAAAAATAAAATAAAAATCAATGCTCCAGGGAAGGACAATAACCAGTAATTATGTAAGTTCCCTTTGAAACAAAGAGGTGAATTCGTCACTTCTTGGGTCTGGAAGTGAGGCGCTTCCAAGAGATAAGGAAGGGAAAGAGAACCCCCTGTAGGAGCAGGCAGGCAGGGAGGGCTGTGTGTCCCGCTGAGCTAGTCCTGAGAATACATTCCGTCCATTTTCTGTTTCCAGCTAAGAAACAACAGCCCTAAGGAGTCACTCAGGGGCTCCAGGGTTTGCTCTGTTCTCTCTGCTTACATCTAAGTCCGAAGTGAAAATCAGGGTAACATCAGAAAAACGAGGGAGGCCCCAGAATCAGGAGAGAAATGAAGAGTAGAGTTTGCTAGCAAATATCCTTGGAGAAAAACACACAGAAAGGATTCAGAGAAAGCCCAATGAAGTATAGTACTCAAGAGGCAAAAATAATGTTTAAATGTATACAGAGAATTCTCTGATCTTTAAATAAACTCCCCCCAAGTTCAGGTGTGGAAACTGAGGCTCAGGGCAGTTCTGTGATGGGCTCCTAGGAACCTCAGCCTCCTGCCTCCTTCCAGGCCCCGTTACACCTCCACCCACCGTTGGCGGTCACACATGTTGCTGGGAAGCAGCAGGACATAGACCTTTCACACACAACCAGAGAAACATGAGGTGGGTGGCACTGGTGACATGACAGGTGGGGGGGCAGTACCGTTCTGACGGGGTGGAGGTGGGAGGGGGGAATATGGACATGGGATGGGGTTCGGGGATCCAGTGGACACGGCACACATCTCAACGACAGACCCAGACCTCGGGGAGGGTTGGAATCCAAGCATGTGGCTTCCAATTAGTCTCAAGAGAGAGGACAGAACTGCTTTCTCTTTGTGCTGCATTTACGCAGATGCTATCTGACCCCTTTCTAGCGCCTAATGCAGGGCTTGCACCCAGTGGGTATGTAGCACCCAGGGGGCATGTCGTGAGGTTGATGAGTTTTTCCTAAGTCAGTAACACAGAATGGCGGTGGTGACTCCAAACCCACCCACAAGACACAGCTGAACCCCGACAGCAGCGGCAACAAAGCTCAGGTTGGCGAAAATCCCGCAGGGCCGCCAGATACCACGTTCTCCACCCAACGCCTCCTTTCGCCAGTCCTTGCAGCAGCTCATAAGGGGAGTGTGAGGGCCCCCATTTTAAGAAAAGTCAAGATCATGTTCTAGGTCTCTCAGAATGCGAATCCTCCCACACCCACCGTCTTCCCTCAACCAGGACACTCCTGAAGAGGGGCCAACACCCTCACCTCCAGGGGCCTGCTTTTTAAATGTTTTATTTTAGCTTCTAAGCCATTTATTTAATAAAAATTAAGATGTGCCAGATGAGTATTATTTAAAAAAAAAAACTGGTAGGTTTTGAATATTTCATTTCGGATTCTAGGAACCACTACATTTGGAGGTGACATCACAAGTCCTTCCCACCAGGCCCAAGTCAGAGGTCTCTTGCTGTACCCAGGAGTGGGGTGCTGGACTCAGGACCCCACATTTGCCAAGACCCCTAAAAGCCAGACATCATAGCCTCAGCCCCCTAAGAGTCCTGGAAATGACTGCATCTCAAACCTTCAGGACAAACAAGGGGAGGCGGGGCTGCCACGCTGCCCTCTGAGGATCACCATGCTGTTACCCAAGACCCCGATCCCCACAACCCTGATACTCGCTGCGGAACACACCAGCAGGCCGCCCTCCAGAAGACTGGCCCCAGCTGCCCCGAGCACTCGGGGAGGCCATCTCACTGGACACCTCTCTTCCCAATCCCACTGGCTTCCACCAGAGAACATCCCCAGCAGGATTCCCATCGGAGACTCCCCGAAGCCTGGCCAATTCCTGGCCCGGGCCGCCTGGGGAGCTGTCCTTTCCAAAGTCCCTAATGGGCTGGTAATTGTTTTATGGCTTTCTAATGAAGTGCAAAGTGCTCCGTGGCACTCTGCATGGCTTCCTGGTGGCCTCGGAGCCAACGCCTGGTGAGGGGACAAGTGTCTGGTCAGCCCATCCTCAACCCCTGGCCCCAGGCCCCGTGCCCCGGGGGCTCAGAGCTGCCAGCTCACGGCAGGCAGAGGCTGGGAGGAGAGGCCAATCCTGACATACTGGAGAAGCTTTGTAAGGTGCCCTGGGCCAAATATTTTTTAAATCCTCCAGATACTTCACCAGCTGCCAAAATTATTATGACGCGTGTGATGAAAGTGTACCATCACCGGTGTGGCTGATGTTGGCAAAACAAGCACACAGATTGCATCTTTAGGAGTGATTTGAACAGCACAGCTAGGTGAGCGGTTTGTAAATATCAACCCCTACTGAATATTTGCCTACTTTTATAATGCTGAAAGCATAATTTTTTTACTTTAAAAATTACTGTTCAATGTAACTAGCACTTGGTGTTATGCTATGGTCTTTACATGCCTCTTCATGCAGCCGACTGTCTTGTTTACACCTGTGCTCAGGAGCTTAGTTACTCTCCATGTCCGTAGCCTCTTCCCCGAGAACATGATCTTGGAACAATGATGGCGACAATAGTACCCCACCCCACTCCCCAAAAGCACTGTGCCACAGAGTAATTTTTATCAAGACACATTGCTTAACCTCCAACCTCGGGACCAAGATTTATGCTCATACACACACATATCCATAGAGGCCCCTGGCCACCCCGGGTGGGGACAGCAAGTGAACCCCAAGGCCCTACTCCCACTGCTGTGTCCAGCACAGGCACAGGCCACGAACACTCACAGACCCTGTAATTCCAGCCACACGATACCCCAAAGAACGGAGAGCCCTCTCCCCTGGAAACACTCTTGAAAATGACATCCTGCCCATCTTCTTCTTCCTGAGAAAATACCAAAGAAACTCATTTCTGAGGTAAATGAATTAAAACATTCATCAGTATCAGGACCTTTGAGCAGCTTCCTTTAATCAACAAATAATTTGACGTCTCCTTCTGTGGGTTGAATGCCAAGCTGGGCTCAAGAGCCAGCTGCTACCTGGCACAGAACGCCAACCTCCTAGGTCTTTCCCACAAAGAGCAGAAGGACTCCAGGCCTCCAGCCCAGACCCTTCTGTTCCTTTCGGGCAGCTTCTAAAGCTGGAAGCAACAGCGTGCACTCTCATCAGACGAGTGTCTTCCTTCCAGGGATTTCCCAAGGTGAAGTCCGAAGGGCAAGGCTGTGTCCAGAGGGTCAGGATGGGAGCCGGAGAGGAAGAAGGAAGCCCAGCTCCAGGACTCGAGGGCGGGCTGGGAGGAAGGGCATGGAACTGCAGTACAAACTCAGGCAGCTCCTGAAGGGTGCCATCCCATGTTTTCTCCTGGCTTGCTTTCCACTATGGCAATCTGTGAACCACATCAGAACTCAGCTGGAAAGCCATCCTTGGAAGCCTGGAGAAACTTCACTTAGGAAAGATGTTTCGAAAGACGTGTATTTCTATGTCTTGGCAGCAGCTCTCAGACTAAGGGCTGCGGCCGGCCGCTGCCATCACTTATCTAGAAAAGGGCTGAAGACTACTAAAATGGCCCGAAAGGGGAAGTAGCAGAGCAGTGCAAAGAGCACTCGTCAAGAGTCCAGAGCTTCCAGCCTTCGTCCCACCCTCTCCCAGGCACGTGGCTTGTAGGAAAATGCTCGGCCTTGTCAGCCCCTCCCCTGGCTCAGGATGGGGGTGAGGGTCCTGGTCCACGTTGCCTTTTTTATTTTTTTTAATATACTTTATTGATTTTTCACAGAGAGGAAGAGAAAGGGATAGTTAGAAACATCGATGAGAGAGACATGGATCAGCCGCCTCCTGCACGCCCCCTACTGGGGATGTGCCTGCAACCAAGGTACATGCCCTTGACCGGAATCCAACCTGGGACCTTTTAGTCCACAGGTCGATGCTCTATCCACTGAGCCAAACCGGTTTCGGCAACGTTGCCTTTTTTAAATAGCCAAGGTAACCATTGGGATTTCTTTATATTTTTTTTAGCAGAGTTCCTCTCAAACTAATCTTTTATAACACCTTACAACTTTTAAAATCTTTGTAGACACATTCTCTAATTTTAAGGGTGTTACCAAATTGATCATTAAGTCTAAAGTGGAGGCTTTTTAACAGATAAAGAAATGACTGGAGTATTGACTGCAGGCCAACCACTGTATCTCGTCCCATCAAGATGTCCCCAAATCCTAAAATAGATCGTCTTCCTGCCCACATGGTCACAATCCAGTTACGAGGATGCAGATAAATGCCACCACCTCTCTGTACAATTAACAACAGAATTTTCCCTTTTTTTCGGTTATGATAACAAGATTGCACTTAGGCTAACCTAGTTAATTTTCTCCTTCGCTGTTCCGTTGCTATTACTCGAGCACATAAACTTGAGACTAGAGCCCTTGCAGCAAATTCCCCAGCCCCATTTCCTCTTCAAATTAAATCTGAACTAATATTTCCTATTAGGTATGTTTTGCTGAACTTCTAATGCTTTTCAAGTGATTTTTTTCCCCAACTTAAAATATTTCCCATTGGGTATTCGTAACACAACAGAAATCAGTAAAACATCTGAGGAATCCCCTTCCCCAGGAATCTATTCTGAATCTCTCAGTAAGACATAAAAACGTGATGCACACCCAATCCTTAAAGAACCTCCATTTAGCCCAGCCAGTGTGGCTCAGTGGTTGAGCACTAACCTATTAACCAGGAGGTCATGGTTCAATTTCTGATCAGGGCACGTGCCCAGGATGTGGGCCCAATCCCCAGTAGGGGGTGTGCAGAGGGAGCCAATGAATGATTCTCTCTCATTGTTGATGTTTCATCTCTCTCTCCTTCTCCCTTCCTCTCTGAAATCAATAAAAAATGTATAATTTGTTTAAAAGAATCTCCATTTGGCAAGATATCTGTGAGCCTTCCTCACCATCCTCCCTACTCCCCACTTCAGCTCCTAGGCCTTCTGCAGGACAAGATTTCTACCAACAAGACAAAGCATTTTGCTTCCCAACATAAACTGTTTGTAACAAAAATGAAGTTGTTTCTTCCTGGGGACAGCTATGGGCACAGAGGTCACTGGGGTCAGCATTACGCCCACGAGCAGGTAGGCCTGCGGGAGCAGCACATATAGAGACTCTGGTAGAAAACTGTTGGAAAGCACAATGGTTCCCTTACTAGGGATGTTTTCTGGGCATAAGTGAAGGGCCTGCTGGACAGCAGCTTAGAGTGTAATGGCCAGCACACCCTTAGTGTGTACTAGTGACTGGTCTTGTAGCGTCTGCTTCAGGTGTCCCCACCAACAGGACGACATTTTCTAGTGTCATTGTTTTGCCAGAATGTCATGTTCCTTGTTAAGGCTATAAGCAACGATTGGGCTAGGGCACTGGTCTGCAAACTGTGGCTCACGAGCCACATGCGGCTCGAGAGCCGCGGTTTGCCACTCTGTTGACTAATGAGGTTGCCGACCATTGGACTAGACTAAATGTTACCGTGTTGTTGGAAGCTGTGAGAATTAGGCGATTGTGGCATATTGTGTGCAAAGAGGTAAAGGGTAGTATATGACAGTGGTCAGCAAACTCATTAGTCAACAGAGTGGCAAACCACGGCTCATGAGACGCATGTGGCTCGCGAGCCGCGGTTTGCCGAACCTCTGGGCTAGGGCAAAGCAAGCACACTGATAATAGTTCTGACACATGCTCAAAATCTATGATCCTATGTACCTTAGAGGTGAAAGATAGAATTCTAACAAGGCAAACAATGAGCAATTTAAATAAGAGTACTAATAGAAATGAAGCTGCTATAAGAGATGTATCTGTCTTTCTTTCCTAGGGTCCCATTCACTTCTGTTCCCATTCGTGTTTCCTTTCTTGACACCTCTGAATTCCCAGAGCTAATCTGAGTTCCCAGCTCCATCTGGAAGGTTCTCGTCTAACTATCTCACAGGTATGTGTCTTTATTTCCTTGTCCAGTTTACCTGCATGTCTGTAGATGGTACGGCCATTCTTCAAATTCCCTAGTTTCTCCCTTCACTTTGGTGAGAAATCCTACCTGACCTGTAATACTCTATGATCATAGCATCTGTGGATGGATATGTGACAGAACAGAATACCCACGAGCATTTAAACACTAGACTCTCATACAGTTTAACAAACCTTCCCATATCCTTTCTGTCTTCCTTTGGGGGAGGGGGCACACCTATCAATCACTGTTGGATGATAAGGCACCTTAGCTGCAGCCACCTACCCAGCGGCTGGCCTGCCCCAGCCCAGCCCTGGTGTGGGCATTCTGTGGGTCCTGCCTCCTGGGAGCTGAGGCAAGCTAATAGGAAACAGATGGGGGGCGAGGGCGCTGGGAGAGTGGGCATTTATCTGATTACCCACAGAGTTTGTTTTTACCTAGAGAACAGAACCCCAGGCAAAATAATAATAATTTTTAATGGGTCACAGACTTGATGGGGTGTAAAAGGGAGGTGGTTTAAAAAATGCAGGCACCACAAGTCTCCTGCTGCAGAGAGAGACTCGGGGTTTTAGACCAGCCCACTGCGTGCCAGCGCTGCAGCCGCCACCCAGGACTCCTCAAAGCTGGTGGGGGTGGGAGTTGGGCTCCAGGTTTCTGGAGAACCAGTAGATTGCAACATCGAAGACAGAAAATAGGAAATGGACCAAATGCACATGACACCACTTAGGGAGGAGTAGGGCCAGGGCACTGTCAGGTTGGCCACTGTGACATCCAGGGACAGGACAGGAGGGATCACCACCCCCACCCAAGGCTGCGGTGGCAGAGACAGGACACCCATAGTGCCCAAGGTGCTGGACACCCATGCTAACATGTGTCACTACCAGGCCTCAGGTGTCTTAGCACCCACAGTGCTGAAGGGCTTCCCACCTACAAACATCACCTGGATGCTATTGAGCCCAGCAGAGTCAAAAAGGCATTTTGCTGTTTTCAGAAGGAAACCTCTAGGGTTTTTTTTGTTTGTTTGTTTTCTTTTTTTTATTGATTTTAAAGAGGGAGAAAAGGAGGAGAGGGAAGAGAGGGGAAAAGGGAGAGGGAGAGAAACATCGATGTGAGAGAGAGATATCATTTGGTTGCCTCTCACACTCACCATGACTGGAGATGGAATCTGTAACCTGGGTGTGTGTCCTGGTCAGGAATGGAACCTGTGACCTTCAGATGCACAGGATAAAGCTCCAGCCACTGAGCGACACCAGCCAGAGCGTAAACCTCTAGTTTTAACAGACATTCCCAATAGTCAGCCCAGGGGCAATGAGGACCACATTGGGATCCAGTTAATGCTCCGAAGTCCAGTCACTCAGCAGCCCCCCAGAAGGGCAGTGTAGCTGGAGGCTGGAGGAAAGCCTCCCTGCAAAGCCAGGAGGGCTCAGCCATGCAAAACCAGCTCACAGGGGCACAGAGGAAAGACACCAAAGGGGAAAGCAGTACTCCCCCCACCACCACCACCACCAGCTTCAAAATGCAAAGCAAAACCGAGCAGGGCTTGGGGAAGAAAGGTGGAGGAGGTCAGGGTCACGGATTACAGCTCCACTCCCCACCCTCTGAATGCAGAAGGACAGGGCGCTCCGCACTGAAGCTAGAGATGGTTCAGATACTGGACAGAATCCGTACTGAGCCCCTGAGCGGTCATCACACCATACAGACCCGTGCCACCTCCATCGCCACCAAGGAAAGCCGGCTTGAAGCCCATTAAGACCGCAATGGCCTTGGGGTCCTCCTCAACACTGTGCACATAAGAAGAGTCCCCTCAGTCACTCTTGCGCTAGAAAGTTCTTCCTGGAGAACTACCCACTGTCTGTCATTCACCTCTTTGCTGTACAGTCAACAGCAAAGCACACAGCTGATTTAGCCCTTGAGAAGAAAATGCTTTGCAAATGATATATTGATGCCTCATTCTGTTCGTGTTACTGCTGGAAATTGATCAACAGCCACCTCCTACATGGTCTTCTTGCCTTTTAAAGTTGATCCCTGTGATTTGACCTTGAACAAGCAGTGAGACTAATCTCATGCAGAGATGTGTCACCTCAGTCACCTGGCCAGCTTCTACCTACCTCATCTCTATCTCCATGAGGGTCCTCATCTTCTCCTAGTTTGGGGAACATGTCTCTGAAGACCCTTTGTGCCAGGTTATTCCTGGCAACTATTCACATCAATGACACATTGGAGTCTCGGCCAATTTTTTATCCTTCTGTCTAACCAAGGCCGGATAGTTGACAGTGCCAGTCTTCTAGGTGCTGGGCCACCCATCGGCAGGGCCTGTTTTCTCAATGGGAAGACAGGGTTTGCTGCAGAAACCTGAGGCACATGAGCTTTAAGCCAAACAAAATGCCTTCACAGTCAGCTAGTAGAGAACACTCAGACATTAACATTAGGATCCTGATGACTTCAAACTTTTTAAAAAAAATTCTCGATTCCATTCCTCGCCCACAGTTCTTCTATTCCTTTTCTCTCCATGGTAAGAGTTAGTCATCAGAGCCAGTTGGCCCTCTGAACATTCTTCTGGTGTCTGGAAATAGGATCGCATGCAGGGATCAAAATATTTATTTTCTCTAGCTAACCTCATAAAATGCAGCCTTCTTGGGACTATGGTCGATTTTCCTTTTTTTCATATCTGTAACTTCAGGCCCATGACCTGACCAGCTAGATTCAGAAGGCAGGTCATGTGCTGTTTGCCACAATATGTTACCTCGAGTGGTCATACTAAAAATGTGCAAAGAAATAATTACAGTGGAGGATAGAGGTGCAAAAAGCTGTGGGCAGAGGCTCTCCGGTACCAAAATCTCATTTCAACTTCCTGCCATATGCTTCAGAACTACCATGCTGTTTAAAGAAGACCTATCTCTCCAAGACCAGTTTGGCTCAGTGGATAGAGCGTCGGCCTGCAGACTGAGGGGTCCTGGGTTCAATTCCGGTCAAGGGCATGTGCCTTGGCTGCGGGCACATCCCCAGTAGGGGGTGTGCAGGAGGCAGCTGATCGATGTTTATCTCTCATCAATGTTTCTAGCTCTCTGTTCCTCTCCCTTCCTCTCTGTAAAAAATCAATAAAATATATTTTTAAAAAAAAAAAAAAAAAGAAGATCTATCTCGCTGCTAACTGTGACCAGCAAAGCAGTACCCCGTGGCCTTCATTTCTTGAGTTTTGCTCAATTGCTAAGCATGAGGCTCCACTCTGCTCTCGTCCCAACTGGCATGGAGTTCCAAAGCTAACACTGGAGAATTCCCAGGGCATGTCACCTCCAATTCATCACCACGCAGTCCTGGACTCTACACATTCTTACACTTAATAAAAACAGGAATGAAGGAGAAGAGTGAGGAAAACATTATTTTCGAGGAATTTACTTGATAGCATCTTAAACCCGTGAGCCAAAGCTGTCCTGGGTCCTTTGAATCCAACTGTGAGGTGGAAAGGAAGATGGCTGGGAAAGCCGCATGTGGTGGGAAGCCTCAGACAGCGGCCATTGTCCAATGTCTGTAACAGCTCAACTATTTATCACATTGTGAAGAGGGAAAATAACCTCGAAAAGAAACAAGGACTCAAACAACTGATGTGAAGAGTTTCATCCGTCCCCCAAGTCATGTGTTCCTTTTGTATTTTGACTGAAGATGGTGCCAGGTTTGGGTTCTTTTTTATCCCCAAGAAATTTCACCTAATTTTGCCATTTGGAAAGGGTACAAATACATCACAGCGGAGAGTGGTACTTCATACACATGATGCATACATTCCTGAGGATAATATTTAGTGCTGGTATAATAAATCTTTTTCATATCTTACAAATAATAGGAAAGAGGATTATTTTTTAATTTTTACTAATATATTTTATTTGCCCCAATGGATTTTTTAAACAAAGGAAAAACTTTGCCTTCTTGGGTATATCAAAACTTCATCTAATACACTCAAACCTAATTAGTGGAGAAAACTGATTAAACCAGAAAATTCTTTTAAAATGATACATACTAGCACATAACTTAAAACTTTAGTTGAATTTGCAGCTATAGTGACTGACCATCCTGACTTGCCAGTGATGAGCAGATGGTCATCCTTTTTATAGCACATAAGGGGACACACTTACATACCCTGTTTTGGGCCATGATGTTTCTTGGATGAAGGATCTACTACCTGGAATTCTACATGGACCTTCTTTCATGAACCACTCCAATAACATGGCCTATGATTTCCCATCTCAGCTTCTTTGAAATCAAGCAAGAATAAAGATACTTGTGAAGACCAGAATCCTACAGTTTTTTAAACATGTTTTTATTGATTTTAGAGAGAAAGGAAGGGAGAGGGAAAGATAGAAACATCCATGAAAATGGAACATAGATTCACTGCCTCCTGCATGATCCCCACTGAGACGCAAGCTCAAAAGCTGGGCTTGTGCCCTGATCAGGAATCAAACCGATGACCTCTTGGTACATGGGACAATGCTCAACCACTGAGCCACACCAGCCAGGGCAGAATCCTACATTTTTATTTTTTAAGATTCTTTATTGAGTTTTAGAGAGAGGGGAAGGGGAAGGGAGAAAGAGAAAAACATATGTATGAGCAAAACATCAATTGGCTACTTACTGCACACCCTTTACCAGGGATCAAGTCCACAACCCAGGCATGTGCCCTGACCGAGAATTGAACCAGGGACCTCCCAGTGCACAGGAAAATGCCCAACTAACTAAGCCACACTGGCCAGGGCAGAAACCTACATTTTTACAACATTTTGGCACCTTGTGTAGTTGTCATAACCCACTTACATTGACAGGAAGACTTTTGCACGAATTTTGGTTCTTTTCCAAAATTGTCAGTGAACTTTCAAAGCAATGATTTTTTACACTCACATTATAAAATATTTGTGTTACCATTTCATTGAATGACAAAATTCCTATAGCAAGTGCAATTGGCTTAGGAAGGTTTAGAACAAACCCACTGACCCATAGCACCCAGTTCAATCCCTAGAGCAGAAAGTCCTGAGTGTCCTGGGAGAGAGTGGGCTGGATCGGCTAGAGGTGCTCAGAATGCCATAGGGATAAGATACGGGTTTTATATGCATTTCATGGGACTATGGAATATATCAATTAATGCGGTGAGTCAATAACGTGACAACAAATTAGACAATTCCTATACTAAAATATGTCAGCCCATACTACAAAAGCGTGAATCTTCTTCAAGGAGCTAACTCATGAGGATATTTAACAAGTCCATTTTAGTATAAATCTGCCTTCCACTGCCTTATTATTTCTGGGAAATGCAAATTCATGCTCATGCCCCAAATCCTACTGTTAACCAGTTATATTTCAACCAATATTGAACTTTAAACAGTGAAACACATAAGTGTGTCAGGGGTGTGAGAGAATTTAACCAAAAGAGTTATAGGCCTTTTCTTCAGATAGACATGACGGATACATGTGAAATAACTGAGAATGTGTAACCAATTAAATGCAATCAAGTGCACAGACATGGGTTGTGGTCGCTTAGTGCTACAGGTGAATCGTTAATGTTGGCTGAAGGTTCTCCGGGTCTTACTTTGCTTCCAACGAGATTGCAAACCCTCCTGAGCTTTGTGAGTCAGCTGCACAGTTACTCCGGACACAGAGTCAGACAAAGGTGGTCATTCCAGGCCCTTGCACCTCCACCATACCTAACACCAATGGAAGGAAACTGACACGAATTTCCCTCCATACCCCGCTGCTCCCTTGCCCCATCCCTGGGTCTCCAGCTGGGATGCAGGAAGGAGAAGGGACCAGAAATGATTCCTCCCACCCCACCCACGCACACCACACTCCAGGTGCAGACTGCGCCTCAACAGGATGACTTACGCTCCCCTAATTAGAGGCCTGAATTAAGACCACAGTGTATATTCAGTAAAAGTGAAATTACTCAGATACGGAGAACTTGGATGCATAGGGCAAAATTAGCTCCTTTTTTCCTTTCTCTATGACATACTTGCCTCAATGTGGCCCAAGGCCAGGAGGAAACCAAGCCAGGTTTAGAAACACTTTATGTAGAGATTGTCTAGTTTGCATAAATAATTCCTTTCATCGCCATTCAACCCTCGTGTGTTAGTTGGGAAACCAGTGAGTCCAGAAGAAAATCAACGGCCCCATGGGGTCCCCGAGTGACCACAGGCCAGCCATCCTGAGCCACAAGTCCGTGCGACACTGTATTGCTCAGTATCCGCATGTGCCCACCCTGCCCTGACCTGAGGGTTCCCTTTCAATCACCTGACCAGAAACCGCATCTCAGACCTCACTGCCCAGCAGGTAACTTCACAGACTTACAAGAAGCACAGGGCGGGCACTTCGCTGGCAGGAGATTCACACTGGCCCAGCCCCAGGGAAGGAAGGCCTTCATCCCTCCCAGCATCACCAGAAGGAACCTCAGCAGCCATGTCTTACCTCCAGCTCTGTTCACTAAGCAAACAACAAAGGGAGTCTGGCGGAATGGGGCTGCAAAAACAACTGCTAGAAATTCCTTCACTAAAAACGTGAAGAACCCAATGACAGGAGCTAACCCACGCAACAGGGACTATTTATTCCCAGGAGTGGCATTTCTCATCACAGGTTTAATCGCGGAAGGCAGATGGCGTGCATCCCCACCTACACTTGTCACTCACCGATACAGGCGTGGACCCTCACGGACAGCTGTGTCCTGAGGATGATGCTGTGCTTCTTGCCCCGCCTAATGGAGAGAAAACACACACGGCATCAGAGGAGCCGATAAGAAGGCTAGATGTCGTCGATCATCTCGAAGGCTCTGGCACATCCACCAGACAGAGGCTCCAGAGAAGCAGGGACCCAAACGGAACAAGAATCCCTCCTGAAATAAGGTGATGTCACAGGGCTTTCCGGAAAATAACATAATCAAGTTTGACTCTGTGGGATTGACACCCGCATTTTATTGCCAAACCCGGTCAAGTCGTTCCATCCACAGCGTTTGCGTGTTCTCATGCTTGACCATGTTGGGAAAATTTTCAAATCTGTGCCCATAAAGTGAAATCCCAGGAATGTAACAACACAAATGGGCCTGATCATTCCCATGGCTATTTTTACATTTTGCTGGATACATTAAGAAAGGGGCACATGCAGTGGGGAGAATCAGAAAGAGCTGCTTTGCTGTGTATCAATTCAAGACTACTGGGTTTTTCTCTTTTCCGGGAAGATGGAGTCCACCAAAGAGCTTACAGGCTATTTACTATTGGGAACTGCAATTGACACACCTCGCTTCACCTTGGTTTCCTTCTCACTTCATTTCTTATTACTAGCAGTGGTTCTCAACCTTTCTAATGCTGCAACCCTTTAATACAGTTCCTCATGTTGTGGTGACCCCCAACCATAACATTATTTTCATTGCTACTTCATAACTGTCATTTTGCTACTGTTATGAATCGTAATGTAAATATCTGTGTTTTCCAATGGTCTTAGGCTCATCGAGACCCACAGGTTGAGAACCACTGCTTATGAGGAAGCAAAGAGCCAACCGCTTCCCAATTCTGTTCCGACCGGAGCTCATCCCAAGTTATGCAAAGGAGGACTAAAGCACTGAGCAGGTGACAGAGAGAGAGGAGGATAAATGGGAATAAACCTGAGTCCTGGCAACCTGAGGGTAGCAAAGGCTTTGAGACTGGAAGAACGCGGAAGCCACTGGACAGAGGTAAAACGGAGCCAGCCCACCAGCATGGAGCAGGGAAGCCGCCGGGGCTCTCAGCGGCAGAAATCCTGTCCTTCCATCACTCTCCTGACCTCTCTCGTCCCTGCCATCGGGGCTTCCTTTGTGAAGGAGTCCGGCAGTAAGTCCTGGCTTTATGGATGTGTTGGAGGAGACGGGAACAGACACCTCACCAGGCATACTGCTAATACTGTGATTATGCATTCATCGTCATCAATGAAACAATCCTATTTCTTACGCTTGAGATCAGATCAGAGGAGAAAGTAGGCTGTCAAAAGGTGGGTTTTTTATTCTTTCAGAGGAGAAAGGAGAGCCAGCTGCATAGTCGTACAAAAGCATGCAGTGGCCTCCCATCCTGCTTGTAGGTAGAAATCCTGCATCCAGTCCCTTAAAATCCCTCCCACCCACCCCCACTGCACCCCCCACTTCCCACTTTGTTCATGTGATTGATTTATAAATGCTGTGTGCAAAGCACTCGTCTCAAGGAGCTTACAACGAATCCACAGCCCTTGACCCATCTTCAGAAGATGGATTTGAGATTCCCAGGAGGGCACACTTCTTCAAAACTTTCTTCCACACACACACACACACACACACACACGCACACACACACAGAATAGTTTTCTCTCTCACAGTCCTCGTGTTGACACTCTCAATTCCTGTGACGGTACAGGAAGAAAGTTTCCGTCAGTGCCCTGCGCTCAATCATGGAACAGCCTTCTTTGTGAACTGCCAGGAAAGGTGTTCTGGCGGGAAATGGGGGAGACTCGGTGGGGAGCCTCCCCTAGAGCTGGGAGCAGAGACTGAGGAAGCCCTGAGGGGAGCCAGGCCCCAACCGGGAGGAAGAGCAAACCTGGAGCCCCGTTATCAGCATTAGGAGTCGGTGATGAATTCCAGACCATGGGAGGCAGAGCGCATGCTTTGGATGCCCTGAGTGGGGAAGCAGGCATGGCCGCGGAAACAGTTCAGAATACCTCAGGTTCTGGAAAGTTCAAAGGGCCCTCACTTTTATCTTCAAACAACTGCAAAGTCGCATTTGGAGGAAGCACTTAAGTTTTCCCAGAGAATCCTGCAGTCCCCCAGCGAGAGCGTGGGGCAGTCGCTCTAGGATTCCAGGCGCCTTCGCAAAAACCAGGACAGCCTCTGAGGCGGCCCCGGCAGGCCAGCCACTCTGAAGTGCCGTCTCTGCTGTGCTGGTGCCTTGAGAAGCCGGACAATCGGATGGGCTAAGCCAAACCTGGTGGAACTTAAAAGACCACAGAACAAAAAAGGCCTATTTTGTAGTACTGTACTTTCCGGCATATAAGATGAATTTTTAACCCAGGAAAATCTCCTCAAAAGTCAGGAGTCGTCTTATAAGGTGGGTATATCCCAAACTCTATATTTTAACTGGAAAAGTTGGGGGTCATCTTATATGCCCAGTTGTCTTATATGCCAGAAAATACGGTAGTTTTTTCTCTTATAATTCCAATTCCTGCCTTGCCTGCCCTTCTACACAAAACCCTGAGATGGGAGGAATCGCTGTGGAAATTCTTAGAATAGAGCCAAGGTCTATGGAAGCCGCCTAAGGGGCTGAGGTGCAAATCCCAGGAGTTACCGGCTGAGGAGGGAGCCGGCCAAGGCGGAGACAAATGGGGGTGAGTGCAGGCAGGTCCCCAGGTGTCCTTCATCTCCCACCCCTCCCGATCCCACCTTCATTCTCTCCCATCTTCGATGTGGGTACCATCATTGTGCCCGTTTTACAGATGAGGAAAGCAAAGCCTATAGAAATGGCGTAGCCTCCATAAAGTCAGAGGCCTGGTGGAAATCCAGTCATCAGTGCATCCTGCCTTTTGCTGTACAGCTGCCTCACTATACAACCTTCTCCACTTTGTTTAGCGGTTTAACCTCAATGCTAAAATCTATTAAAGAGGACACACATAAAAATTAAAACGCAAAAATCTAAGAAAATGTTGCCAAACCAAATTATGAAAATAATATAACAGAACCAAATAAGGTTTCTCCTAAGACTTCAAGGATTAGAGGAAGTTTAATGTTTTTTTTATATATATCAAATATCAATGTATAAAGGGCACCCATCATAAAATGCCTTTAAATTTGATTAATGCAGATATACTACTATTAGAGGAAAGTTGATTTTCATGCATTTCCTTTGTACATAGCCATCTCCCTGCTGTTACTAATTCTAAAAATCCTTGGGCGGATTCTTTGGTGGGCATAATCATGTCATCTATTAAAAATAATCACTTTATCCCCAGGCTTTTTGTAGGAAGTATGCCCTTGTCTTCTGTTTCATGCCTAAAACTTTCAAAGGAAAATTAAATAATCATGGGTAGATTTCTCCCTGCCCCCAGTGGGATGCTATGTCACTTTGAATTTGGAAAATAATATTCATAACAGTTGTTAACCTTCAAGGAATGCTTATCGTGTGCCGGACAAGAGTCTAAGTACTTTATAGAGATTTGATCTTCAAAAAATGCCTATAAAATAGGTAACATTTTTTAAATATGGAAATGGAGGCCCAGAAGGGTTCAGCAACATAGCTGAAGTCACACAGCTGGCAAGTGACAGAGCTCAGATTCAACCCAGGCAGTGCAACCCAGAGCCTGTGTTCCCATCACCTCCCTGACCGGTATTCCTTCATCCGCTCCCTCATTTCCCTCCACATGGAATACACGATGCATGCTCCGCCTCAAGGCAGCAGCAACCGGGAGATCCTGCCTGACCTGCAGGCTTTGGCCTCAAGACTACAACATCAGTTCTTACCTGAATTTCCACCTCCCTGGCCTACACTACAGATTTCAGACTTGCCAGTCGCCACAATGGAGTGAGCCAATTACTTCAAGGAAATCTCTCTAGATATACTCGGTAGACCAGATGGATTAGATCAGGAAGATTAGACTAGATGGATGGGTAGACAGACAGCTTGCTGGTTCTATTTCTCTAGAGAACCTTCCTACAAACTTTGGTATCTGCCTTCATGGAACTTGCATGTATCAAAAATCAGTGGATTCAGCATAAACACTTGAGTGATCCTTTCCTCCCTGATATTGACCTGCTGTGTCCGTTTCATAGCTGCCCCTCCTCCTGAACCCGCCTGCTTGCAGCAGGGTGACCCTGAGGCAGAAGCAATTTAATTTGACCTGAAACTCCCCAGGGAGACTCAGATTCCATTCCTATCAGCACTGCCACTGCCAGGGAAACATCACCCCTTTGGAGATCAGCCACGGCCAATCAGGTGCCCACACCCAAGGCCAGTGCTACCCAAGTGACAAGAAAACTATCTAAAATAGACACTCAATGCAAGGGGACTCCAATCAAGGCAAACATGCCAGGGATGTGAAGGTGCTGCTGGTGAAGGAACTTTCCAAAACTTCCTGGCTTCTCAGAATACACCAAGTTTCTCCTATAACCATGCCTATGGCTTGGGGTGGGAACCGGGGTGAAGGAATGGAGGGTGTAGGGGGAAGATGGCTGGTTTAACCAAGTAAGTGTTTCAGACACCATGTTTCAGTTCTGCCCCAGTCTCTCAAGAGAATATTTTTATTTATTATTTTTAATATATTTATATTGATTTCAGAGAGGAAAGAAAAGGGAGAAACACGTCAATGATGAGAGAGAATCTCTGATCATCTGCCTCCTACATGCCTCCTACTGGGGATCGAGCCCATAACCCGGACATGTACCCTGACCAGGAATCAAACCGTGACTTCCTGGTTCACAGATCGATGCTCAACCACTGAGCCACACTGGTCAGGCTCAAGAGAATATTTTCACAAGAATAACGTATGAAGTCTTTTTGTGGCTATAAGAGCAAGTGCATACATTAATTTATTAAGTGGCATTCAGCCAAAGACTTGATGATTTTTTCTTGCAACCAATAGCAAAACTAATGCCCCCAAACATTCCTCCACGCAAGTTAGAACTAAACTATGATTTCGATCGAGAGTAGAAAACACATCTGACCATGTGGCCGAAGCAGAAATTAGGACCCCAGCTTATTCCTGGCAACTGCCCCTGGAATAAGCTTCCTTTTACTAAGCTTCTGGAGTGGTGAGATGCGGCCAGTGTTCTGGCTGAGGGATGAAGAGATGAAGAAGGATTTGAATTAGTCATCAGCAAGTGAGAAAGATAGTGTGGCTGAGATTATTTCCTCAAAAACTTCAAGTTCAAGAGAGCCAGTTGCAATTACATTCATCTCCGGATGCATTCTGGCCTTTCCTGGAAGACAGTAGAGGTGAAAAGCATAGACTCTGAAGCCAGCTGTGTGATCTTGGACAAGTTACTTAGCCTCTCTGAGCCCCAGCTTCCTTGACTGTAAAGTGGGAAAATACTATTACGCTTTTGGTGTCAGACCGAAGAAATGAAAGCTTGCTCCTATTTTCTGTTAAGAGTTTTAAAGTTTTAGCCGTTCATCTCCAGGTACCCCTCATGGGAAAGAAACCTTGGTTGAACGCGTTCACAGCTCCCGGCTCTGGGGCCATCCTGCGGCCTCCCCGTCTCACTCCTCCATCCTCTCCCCCACCCACGACTATTCTGCTTCCTCTCTCCCTAAATCTCCTCCTTCGACACCCTGGCCTGACCTTGGTCCTTTCGCAACTTGGCTTCTCTGTGGTGGGCCTGGTGTTAACTGCCCTTTCTTTGAAATGTTCTCTCCCCTTGCTGAGGCACACCCTGCTGGTTACCTACCCAATTTCCTTTTTCCCCTTCTGTCTCATCAGGAGAACCCAATTTTGCCGAAACCGGTTTGGCTCAGTGGATAAGAGTCTGCCTTCGGACTCAAGAGTCCCAGGTTTGATTCTGGTCAAGGGCATGTACGTTGGTTGCGCGCACATCCCCAATAGTGGCATGCAGGAGGCAGCTGATGGATGTCTCTCTCTCATCGATATTTCTAGCTCTCTGTCCCTCTCCCTTCCTCTCTGTAAAAAAAAAATCAATAAAATATATTTTTTTAAAAAAAGAGAGAACCCACTTTTGTTTGAGGGACAACATACCCATCTAAAAACTCCCTTCTGCCATCTCCTTGGCCCCCAGGGGTGGCCACGTGACCCAGTTGTCCTCGGTGAACTGGATGTGGAAGCTGCTGGTGGGCCTCCCAGAGAAGCTCTTTAAAAGGGGCCTACCCAGCTGGCCACAGAACCACAAGACTCAGCACAAGGCCCGTGTGCCCCTGACCACTAGGCTACACTGCTGTGCGCTATGCTGTCCTCAGACGCCAGATGCCCTGTTGGAATTGCTGCTGACACAGGGAGGGAACCGGGCCCGCCCAGGTCACGCCATGGCAGGGTCAGGCAGAATCACTCGAGGCTTCGGGGCTCCTGTTTCCGCTACTAACTCCCCGGCCTTGGGAGCCACTGACCAGGCCTGGCCCCCTCTGCAGCAGAATAATCACTTTGTCCTTCCACTTCTGTAAGGACTTCCCCTCTTCTCCCTTCAGCCATAGCTGGAGTGATCATTCCAAACAAGGGCCGGGTTAATTTTTAGTCCCGGCACAAAAGGGCAGGGCAGTGAAGGAGAACAAAGAAACAAACTGCTCCGGCAAGGAAAACGCACCCCGAGCGCCCGGTGTGGAAAAGACCATCGTTTTCCCATCGCTGGTCCCGTGTCTCGGGCAGACGGTCTCAGGAGGGGGTGTTTTGCTATGATTTATAACAAAGAAACCAAGAGGAGAATGCCATCTCGTTTTACCTCTCCGTGCCTATGAGGGGCAATTGTTAACTAGGAGGGAATTATATTTTAACTCCCTCTCGTGGGAGACATGACTTCGCAGGCACCCAGGCTCTGCCACAGGCCACGCTTCGCGGAGAGGACCTGGGAGGGAGGGATGCTCAGGGCAAGTGAGGCTGCAGATGCGCGCGGACACCTCCCACCTCTGCAGGAGGGCTCAGCCTCAGGCTGCTCCAAGCCAGCCCCGCCAGACTCAGTGGTGGCGAACAGCCTGGGAGGGACTGGGATGAGCTGGCAGTGCCAGGACAGTCAGCCCTGGCATGTCTTCTGCCATCCAGGCCAGGGACAGAGAGGCTTCCCCACCCGAGAGCAGTAAAGACTGTGGCTTCTTCACACTCCTCTGGACAAAGAGAAAGTCATCCTGCGTACATTCCCAAAGATGAGGGATGGGGCACCGAAAACTAAGACTAATGCAAAGCCATCAAGCCTGCTCTGGGGTGAGCTGTGGCACAACTGTCAAAGGTGCAGCTGCCCAACAGCTTTCGGGTTACCATCCCCTGTTTGCAGTCGCCCATGCCGCCAGTCCTGCCTTCTTGCCATCATTCGTTCTCCCAGCATCGCATGCTGTCGGGGTGCAGAGGTGTGGCCCAAGGCGAGGTGATGATTCAGAAGGGAACAAAGGAAGAAAAGAAGCAAGAATCTACTCTGCTGCCGAGACCAGTTTGGCTCAATGGATAGAGCGTCGGCTTGTGGACTGAAGGGTCCCGGGTTCGATTCTGGTCAAGGGCATGTACCTTGCTTGCGGGGAACATCTCTACTGTGGGGCGTGCAGGAGGCAGCTGATCGATGTCTCTCTCTCACCGATGTTTCTGACTTTCTATCTCTCTCCCTTCCTCTCTGTAAAAAATCAATAAAATAAAATTTTAAAAAAAGAATCTACTCTGCTGACCTAGCGCAGGGCCCTGGCTCTTTAGGGAGAAGCCTCCAGCTCCTGAGGCTGCTGTTGACAGAGGGAGCTACAGTCCAGGGCCAGAGGACAGCAGAAGACGCGTGCTCCCTGCTGTAGGCTTGGTGCTGTTTCAACCACAGCCCGTGTTTTAACCTGGAGCTGAAGGTGTCCTTGCATGAACCACCCTCATGTCACCAAAGGTGTGAATGTACATCCTCAGTAGATCCTAAAGTGCCTTTTCCCAGATGCTCCTGGGATGGTGGAGGAGGACACAAGCCTGGGAGACACTATGCGTTTGGTTCCAGATGGAGGCAATACGAGTCTCGCACTAAAGCAAGTCTCACAAGAAAGTGAGCTGGAATCTTTTTGCTGGTGAAGGACCTCGCCTTCAGTTGGTAAGAGAGGCAGCATCCATGAAGCACAGTAAAATGAGGCATGCCTGTACAGACTGGTCACATCGATGTTCAAACCTGGCTCCACCATCCACTGCAGCCCGATATGAGAATTTAAGGTCTGACCCTTAGTTGTTTCAAACAATAAAATAGGGACGATAAAATCCAGCCACATGGCTGGAAGGAAAACGAACTATTAAACAAACACACTTCGAATAAGGTGCCTAGTATAGTGGTTCAAATGGCAGGTTCTCCCTAAAGGTTATTTTTCTCCCCAACTCTAAATTCTTGATACTGATGTCTAACATATTAACACTTTTTTTTCTAAGCTGCTACCTCTAAATCATTCAACTTTTGATAAAAGAGAAGAAAATCATACAGGACATGGTCGTTAGGTATAACACCTCTAGACACATTTTTCAAGTTGACAAAGATGTACTCATAACACCCCCAATGTCTGTTGGATCAATGAGCCATAAAATCTCCCAATTAGACTGCTGCCCAGCCTGAATTCTGACATCTTAGGGATAGGGATGTCAGGGTCAAGTATTTGGTAAAAACTATGACAATGGAACTTCCTCAAATCTATCAGTCTGGTAATAGTCATTTTTTAAGTGATAATGAGTAGGATCTGGTATGAACTAATAATGATAAACCTCACATGCACAGCTGATGGTCTTTCCCCACACACTGTTGGTGTGGCCCTGGGAACCACTCCAGAGACCAGAAGGGCATCCTCACAGAACCTTCCTGGTTCCCACCAAGGACCCAGATGCTCATGGTCATGACATTCAGTAATCCATCCTGGGACCCATTCATTTGCCAGCCACTAGCGTTCACTCAGTGCGTATAAGGTGTTGAGAACATGCTAGGCACTGGATAGTCAGACAGGACTAGTCCTGACCTCATAGAGTTTTAGCAGCAGAGGGACAATTAGGGGAAATGGACCATAAATTGTGACAAAACAGAGGAAATCCAGGAAGTCATCAGTATACAGTGGAGTCAGGCAGGAGACTCACACTAACAGGTTCCCTCTTTTTTTTTCTTGAGCTGTTCATGAAAACTTAGTATTTTCTGAAAATATTCATCTGACGGTAATATATTTTTAATTCAAACAAGGAATGTCTAAACAACTGTTGGGGAGGTCTCTGACCACCAGATCAAAATAGCCGGGCATTATTGGGAAAGCAACAGGGAGGCCCTGAAGTTTTCTAAGGAGGAAGGTGATAAAATCAGAGATATCTGTGGCTCAAGGTGGATGAGGGATAGAGAAGAAGGCAAGGGGCCGCATAGAAGGCTATTTCAATCCTATATAATAAGAGGCTAATATGCAAATCAACTGAACAGCAGAACAACCAATTGCTATGATGCTCACTGGCCACCAGGGGGCAGACCCTCAATGTAGGAGCTGCCCTCTGGTGGTCAGTGTCTACCACTGGTTGGTGAGCGCAGTAGCAGTGGCGGGCGCCTTTCCCACCTCTGCAGCAGCACTAAGGATGTTGGACTGACAGCTTAGGTCCGCTTCCCGTGGGGAACGGACCTAAGCCATCAGTTGGACATCACCTGAGGGCTCTCAGACTGCAAGTGGGCACAGGCCAGACTGAGGGACACTCCCCTGCCCCAGCGCACATAGTTCATTAGTAATCTAACTAGTATAGAATGGTTGATTGTATAAGTATATTCCTACAGAGATTTTACTTTCTAAGCAAAATCTAATAAGAATGGTTGATTGCATAAGTATATTCCTACAGAGATTTTACTTTCTGGACACATCTTTGATTTTGTATGTGTGTTGCTTTATTCAGACTGAGCAATCAGAAGTATAAAAGCAATTCTAAATAGGCTAAAAGTGATTTGATGTTAGTTAACATAATAATTGTTTTTTCCACTGTAATGAGTTCAAAAGATGATATAATATAATGTGACATACTAGGGCATCTGGCAAGAAAACTAAATATTCAGTGAGTTGTCATTAAAAACAATATTTAAAACAATTGTCAGCCCTAGCCGGGTTGGCTCAATGGATAGACCGTCAGCCTGCAGGCTGAAGGGTCCCAGGTTTGATTCTGGTCAAGGGCACATGCCCAGGTTGCGGGCTCGATCCCTAGAGCAGGGGCATGCAGGAGGCAGCCAATCAATGATTCTCTCTCATCATTGATATTTCTATCTCTCTCTTCCTCTCCCTTCCTCTCCGAAATCAATAAAAACATTTAAAAAAATTGTCAATCCACTAAAATCTTAAAACATTAATGTAAGTATATTTGGCTTAAGAGAACAGAATGTAAATACCATATGCTTAATTAAACCAAACCAGAAATGCTCCTACCCCTGAGTAACCTTGTCAAGAAGAGTTACTCAAATAGAGGGTGTCAGGTAGGTACTACACTCATCGGGGCATCACCTTGTAAGCTACATAAATGTGTAACCAATGTGCTGTACACCTGAAGCTAATATCATATTGAACGTCAACTGTAATAAAATTTTTATTTAAAAAAAAAAATGAGATACTCAAAATGCAGAAGAGTTTGCTGTGACTACAGGTGTCACTTGCATCTTCCTCCTCTTTGTGTGACTGCGAGTGAAGAGAAGGCCACAGGCTTCTCCAAAATATTTCAGGCTGTCTTCCCTCCCCCCTCCAGCCCCCCATTTCTTGGAAGGTCAGGACCAGTCAGCAAGGACAATGTGGCTCTTA